>JBAJNP010006873.1:0-24235 GCA_036877545.1 Yasuhikotakia modesta | reverse complement strand
CCTGTGTATTTACACTGGGCTGATGAAGTGAAAGAGTAAACGTATAATTAGCCTGCATTACTTTGATTGTTTTCTTTAGAGATTAGGCTTCCTGTCAGAGCGCACGGTTTGAGTGGGGTGAAGGTCGCGTGTGATTGGTTGAGGAAGGGGTGGGGGAGAGAGATTCGTTTTCTCAAGTCACTGAATAAGCGCTGCAGACCCCCGCTGAGAGAGGAGATTGTATTTCCACAAGACATAATTTTTGTTTACTGACTGTTAATAATGGCTAATTAATAATCAGATTTGCTTGCCTGAGAACCAGCCCTAGCACTTTAAGAAAGGAGAGAAGACTATAGAGCTAGCAAACAATAAAACAAACAAACAAAAAATAGGTGTCAGGTTGTGACACACCTGTCTGAAGCCCACTCTGGACACTTCATTGTCAGTGTGGAATTATGGGTAAATTGTGCAGCAGGGTTTATGACACAGCTCCTGACTGCTATCTTTGGTTCTTCATATACACGCACTGACTCTTGCTGTGTTGTCCACTTTCAGGGTCGTGAGATGGGACAATGAGGCTGATGTGTCTGCCATGGAGGGTCGCTGTGATGTGCACCAACTGGTAGACTGACCCTTTTGTTGAACTGTCAGCTCTTCAGAGATCCACTGTCAGCTTGTATTTTGTCTCCTTAAATATGACGCCCCATATAATCTTAACAGAATTGTGCATGACACCTCCAAAACAGATCTTTTGGGCCAAACTGCTTTTTCTGTGTGGACCACTTCAATGACACTAAAAAAATGAAATGTATCTAGAACACCGTTTACATCAATATGTTTTCATAAACCGTTCTTGTCTGCCATTCAAGTCTTGATCCTGGTGTCTCTTCAAACCGGCTGTTGCTACAGCTATTACAAAATAAATATTGTGTCTTGCGTGTTACTAGAGTCATCAGCCACAATATGTCTGCTCATTCAGTTAGAGCTCGTACCTTGTTGTCCCGGTGATGTGCCATTAATATTCCGGCGCTTGTAACGGTTATCAGATGGCAGCCATCAGCCTGAGGATGGCACTGCATTATTTCTCCTCCACTGGCTCCACCAGGCATTTCCATTTTTCCGAAATTGCCTCTTTTTCATGCTTGGCGTCCCAGCAAATGGATGTCTTAGGCAAATTGCAAATAATTATGCCTGTGGAAGGAGAAAAAGAGAGAGAGATTGTGGAGCAATACAAACATTTCAATTAGCCAGGTCCTGAACATGTGTAACCATTGTTTTCTTTATATTGTGTGTCAGTGTGTGTGCATTGTTGTGTGTGCATTACACATGTTTTTACACTCATTTGGAAGTAAATTTAGCTGCTGGCACATTCAGACTTAATTATGTAATGCAAGAGTATTCGATTTGACTCAATTTTAACATTTCATAGATTGTCTTGGATAATCAGAACACAGAAGGGCATCCTGTGATCTAAATCTTTTAAAAATCTCTTTATTTAGGTATTAATGCATGTTAAATTAAACTTTTCGAACTATTTTTTATAGTGTTTTGGATTTTAAAAGTACATTTACAACTACACATAAATGGGTGTTCGTGAGAGCCGATGTTTTTTTGGCATCCAGGAGTAATTTTAGATATTTATTTTGTTTATTTTAGGTTTAGCGCTCTATATTACTTTAATTACATACAATACCTAATCATACACACTCTCCTATTCAAAATCTTTGTCAAATGTGTTACAGTTTTATTATGGTGCATAGTTATACACACAACACAAGCACAGGATGTTCTTTGGCATTGTCTCTATCTATCACAAAGTGGAGGCTGGTGGAGGCGGGGTATAATGATACCTGTGCGTTCCCTGCCGATGATCGCTAAAGCCTGGCACAGCCTACTATTATTCTAATGTCAGACAAATGGCAGCTAATACGCAGGTAAAATGTGTAGCAGAGGGCCAGCATGAGATTGATTTGTGTGTAATAAGGAGATACGATGCTTGTGTGAATGTGATAGAGAAAGCGGAGGAGCGGATGTTAGGATGAATCACGCGGCGTTGCCCGTCCCCCGTTGCTTGCGCTGGCAACTCATCTGTAATTGCCGTCGTGAGGAGAGTGATCGCTCTGCGATTAACGAACATAACCGTGCTGACGATCACCTGCGAAAAGGTCAACAGCCACACTTCTGCTCCGATTAATTATAGTCTTTCAGACAATTGTCAAGAAAGACAGGACATAATGCAGCGATGTGCACTGTAGGAGAAGCGGGAGATAGAGACAGCCTCAGCTATGATAGCAAAAGTTTTAGCCGGTTTTTCACCTTGCTTTTGTATTTATGAAGTTATTCTACTGTTAATTGCAAGTTAACTTTGCTAAGGATGTAGCAAAAGCATGATCAGTCAAGGTTAACAGCTTTTTACTTGAACCTTGTTTGTTTAAAGCGACACATCTACTTCAACACTTCGCTTTTGGATCAGATACTGGTTCATTTTGATGTTAGGAAGTGAAGAATTTAGTTTTGTGAATGTTGGTGTTTATTCATTTAATCAATATGAAATCCATAAAATAACAGTCATATTGCTTTGCAGCAAATATTAATAATTAAATCACACCCCATAAAAATAAACATAGGAATTTATATTCTCATTAAATTAGGCACCTAAATACCTAATTATTATGTATTATACATCAAAACTAAAATATGGTAAAACTTTAGTTTGTGTTTCAGTTTTTAAGTATATTCATATTTGAATATACACAAACTTTAGATGCATTAGACATCTGTTAATGACTTAATGACTAGATATTATCTTAAGTGTTATAATTTCTGTTCATTCACATTTATGCAGTCACTGCATGTAAATATGCACACAGGGAGCCCATTTGAAAGTGCTATCGAATGGCACTCTGGAAAAACATGCCACATCCCATCACTTAGATCTTTGGTTTGAATTGTAACAGCACCAGGCTAGGGTCAAGCCTCTAAGGAAGCAGTCAGCCGTGTTCACAGTAAGTGAATCATTCATCAGTATCCTCCACTTGATCCTTCTGGCAGTTCCCATGGCAATGGGTGTCTAAGAGATGCAGGTGAACCCCCATATGCGAGTAAAATTCCCTTTGGTCCCTTTAAGAAAATGCAAGAGCTAGTCTCCACCCACTGACCTGGAAACTGTGCAGTCTATGGACTTGTTACTTAACCCTAACGCTGTACTAGTTACTGTATTCTCTTATATACTAATTTGTTTACACATCACATATGCATAATTACAATATGCCTTGTGTATGAAGAACAGCTGAGATCTGAGATTGCTGTTGATAAGATAATGATTACATGCTAAATGTGCATTGTGTTGTTAAGGCTATGTTGTGGATTTAACAATATAGTTTAAATACAGCATAATACATATGATCAGTCTAGCTCCTCAGACAAAATTGTAAACAACTTTGGCAAATATTTCTGAAATTTGTTCTAAAGATACTAACATAATCGGCTTAAATGCAAATAAAACATTTACGTATGTAAAAATGTTCCCGGTACAGTGGTTACAATAGTCATGGGAATGAAATGAAACGCATTCACTGAAATGCTAGTACTTACATAAACATTTTATGTACTACCAGCAATCACTACTGTCACTGTTAAGAACACTGTTAAGTTTACTGAAAACCTTTTAAGTGAAGTTGTAAGGTTTAGCAAGGTTTAATGATACATGTTAAATTTACTAGATGACTGTTTAATAATATATGAGCTTATGGGATATAGGCATCCTTTATTTTGCTGTGAGAAGCTAAACATTTGGGAAACCAACCCCCATTAACCTGTTAAACATAAGCATGTTAGTAAGGGGTCAGCCTGGTTACACAAGGAACATGTAAGAGCACATACACACACACACACACACACACACAACATTGGGATTTATGCAGTCTGTCTGTTCCTGCAGTGGTCTTATCATCACTGCTGTAGGGATTGATTGACTGACTGGAAAAGAGCTTGGCATCTCTCCTTTCTCTAAGCCTCTTCTGTGTGTGTGACTCCAAGATAAAGCTCTTTGTTTTTATGTACATCTGTTTGCATGTGTTGCAGTTTTTAGGAACCTGTGTTACGTAGCTGGTGTTGTCAGATGCTAAACCAGAACTGGAATATAACACACTGTTGCGACTTTGTTTTAATTTCTTGTCTACCTGTATCATTTAGCCCATTTAATAACAGCAGAGAGAGAAGAATATATTAAATGAATATAAAAACATTAAAAATAGCACAGACAAGACAAGACTGGTTCAATAGTTTTGAAAGATAGTATAATTTGCCGGGGTAGATACAGTTTGCATAAATTGGCCTCATACTTTAAAGTGTTTCAGTGTGGATCCTGTGAGGGTTTTTTCATGATGTGAAGCTTCTTAAAATTTGGCTTGTGTGTGTAACTGGAAAAGGTATTTTTGTGTTTAAATTTCCTTTCATTTTCCAGAAAGCTTTACATGACTATTGGATGCTGCTGTATCAACAATAAAAAAACAAAAGCAATATTAATATGCCTGGATGCGCATGTATGTATATGGGGAGTGTATATGTGGTTTTCTAATCGGACATTTAGTGTCACTATATGAGCTCACACTTTATGATATTTAGGAGTTATCTAATGCCTTTACAGAATCCTTGAAGTTTCTGTGGGGACATGTTAATGCACTTTGGATTATATTAGATAAAGCATAAAAATTGGGTCAGAGTGGCAAAACATCCATGTTTTAATCTTACCAAGACCACCTTTAGATTAATACAGAAGTATTTCAGTAGTGGTCTTCAAGTTTTTCCAGAATCTGTCCGAACCACACGTTTTGTTTTTTCTTTTAGTCTTGTCAGTTTTGGACTTGGCTGACTGTGTCTGGTTTTGTTTACAGTTACATGTACTTCTGTAATATACCACCTCACTGATATTTAAAGAACTATAAATGCAGTGTTCACACAGGGCAGGAAACTCAGAAGGATTTAAATAACAAATAATCTCTGATGGATGATGTCAAGTTATTCAGGAATTAGGGTTCAAAGATAATAAAAAATTCTGTTTCCAGAGGCCACTGGTCTGTTATTAAGCAAAAATCTCACTTACACGCAAGTAAATCAAGCAAAAAGCAAGTATTACATCACTCTGGTCTATATAAGGAAGTAAAAGAGGAAGTACCACCAAATTGATGGAAAGACAAAACCTGTAACAGGCAGCTGAACACTCCTCTCTCACCCTTTATTGTCCACGCTGACCTGCTCCACCCAAAACACGGTCAAAAGTTGAACTGCTAATGAAACGCTTCAAACTGTCAAAGTTGTGACCGCTAGGCATGATCAGTGAGATCATACAAATAAGTTTAATCAACATAACTGTGACCTTTGACCCCTAGCAATGACAGCATAGCCCTATCCCTGCTATTTTTAGTCATTACTATATTTAGGCTAAATACTCATAAAGAGTCATATAGAGGTATCAAAAACATGGACGGTAATGCCAAATAACTTTTAATGCTTTTAATCCATAAATAATTGTAATTTTGTTTACACAATAATTGTGTATGTGTTTTGTTTAATGTGTAAACAGACATACAGCTCAACCACTGAAAGTATGTTTCTCTGTGCTGCTTTTCCTCAGTTCTGTGAAATTATGGGTGTGGGGATATTTTTTGTTTTTCCAGTTTGCACATCACCTGACACTACAATGATTGTTAATCTCTGCTGGCATATTTGTTTTCACCTTTGATGTTTTCAATGCTGTCACACCGCCAAAACAAGACGTGCAAGATTTCTTTATATCTAGTGGGAAAAAAGAGCTTTGCGTCTTCAGATTGTTTATGGCTGCGCTGGTGGATTTATTCGTAAACAAAGAAAATAAATAGCCTGCTGCTTTATCTTAAACCATTATCATTGCATTGCATTCTAATCTTTCTAGCGTTCTCTCTCTGTTTCTCTTATTCTCTTAGCTTGTTTCTTGACCAGTACAGAGAAGGTCTGGTGGATGCACTAAGAAGATCATGATATAAGTTTCTGCTTAGACTCTCAGTAATTAGTTGGCATGCAGTGATTGAGAGTAATGGAATGGCAGGTTTAATATCATGTAATACTTTAATACATATTATATGCGGTTTATATTGGGTCATCTCATCTGTTTTATGCTCTGCACTAACCATAAGGCCTGAGAGTATTTCAGGGCCTCTTGATGAGACTCTGTACAGCAAATGAAAAATTCTTCAAAGATCACAAAGGATTTTGTTTTATCTTGAAGGTTTTGCATGTGTTGACTTTGATATTTGATGTCTTTTGTTAGGATGTTGTGTGTGAGTGTGATAATTTATATTGTATCATCATAAACGTAATTATTAAATGTTCATGTATGAAATAATTATTTCCTCAGAAAAGTGACATCACTATCATAGGATATAGGATGGCACGCCTGCATCCTATTTGTGTTTTTCCCTCTCTGATCTTTTGTTAATGTCAGATTAGTAACATCCAGCTTTTAAACTTCTTAAAAGAGCTTTTTATTATCAAGGGGCCTTCATAGTAACTTGATTATCCAGTATGCAAAGTAGTTATGGCGTAATTGGTTATTAATAAAAATTTTAATCATATACAGATGCGTCCAGACCCTTAATAGTAGAAGTCAAAACAATCACTTGTTCAATTAATGAAAATGTCTCATTTTGTCCCTCGTGGCTGAAACAAAAGTAGAACAGAACTAATGTTGGTGACTTTCTCTATAGCAATTTTGACCCAATATTTGATTTATCAAAACCAATTAATTTTACACCTAATGACTCTAATTTGTCATTTTAAAATGAAAAGGATAATTCGAGCAGCATACAGGGCTGATTAACACATCAACCGATGAGTATGTGAGTTTTTCATGTACCATATACCCCATGTAGAGCTTATGACAAAGTAAAAACATCTGTTGTATTGAGATGATCCTGTTTTTCCCATATGAATTGTTGTTTGTTTCATTTGTTTTGGGTGCCCATTTAATTAAAGCAACGTTGTGAGCAAAAATATAAAATAATATTTAAACCCGAAAATTTCAAAGAAATTTGGAACCTTTGGGTAATCCTCTTAGCGTGCTAGTTGGTCTGGGCTTGTTGATCTATAAAGAGAGGGGATGCGTTTTCAGCCGTTGATTGGATTAGGTGAGCTTTAATCTTTTTGTTTATTATCTAATATAATACCTGGGAGAAATCAAATAGAATGTAATGATGCAAAGCACAACATACAGCGAGAGGGCTTTGAGGAGCAGAGGAGATGAGTTGGACTGGATGGAGAACAGAGAGCTAGCTCAGCCCCCACGCTTTCAGTCTACCAGAGCCTACAACATTTTTATTTGAAGGATTAGGTTTGCCTGCTAAAATGTTCTTTATTTAGCATGAGGCCATTTGTAGAAGTTGGCTTAAACATACAATTTTGCTATTTTGTTTATAGGTAAAGTGTGTTGTTTTTACAATTTACAAACAAGTGTGTAACAATACATTATGTACATTATTTTAATGTATATTATTATTTGGTTCTGTTTAATTACTTGAATTTTTTCAGAAAATTGTAATAGCAATAGAAAAGTATCTGTAAAGTGTGTGTGTGTGTGTGTGTGTGTGTGTGTTTTGTCTCTTTAGGGCACAGCTCTGGTATTTGCCCCTACCAGAGGCAACAGACTAGCAGTATTCTGCAGACTGGCAGAGACAACATGCCTACATGTGTGTCGCTATGACAACTATGACTATGATACACTTAAAGGTGAGTCGTATACACCTTCACATACACCTGTACATGTTGAGAGACTAAGTGTGTCTATTCACTATATTTGTATTTTGAATGATTCACTGAAATTCTGCATGCAAAGTCAGTAGGTACAGGACGAAGGGGCCTGTATGTTAAATTTTCAGTGGACTTTCTGAGAACCAGGCTCTTGATAAGTGGAACAAGATGCGACTGTCTGCACAAAAGCACTAATACAGTACCAAGGTCGGAGGAGCTGTGGTGTCCAGCTGGTTAACTGGTACCGATAGCCCCGCCATGGCTGCCATTTTGGATTACTGAAGAAGCTGTGAGGACCCATTATGCCCCACAGGCTTGACAGTGGCAGCCCTGCCTATGCCTGAGGAAAATGGGTCTACCAGCAGGTCTCGAGTGCTGAGTGATTGCAACTTTATTTCAGAGGCGATGGACATAGCTGGGCAGCAAAATGCCAAGAAGTCAGTGTGGCAACCAAGGAAAGAGTGTTTGAATTTAGATCCGCCAATTGAGTGGCAGAATTACAGTGTACTTAGAAGCCCTAGAGTCACACGGGAAAACATTACATTTCTTCTTGATAACTGTGAAGTAAATGCAACAACCAAAGTGAAAAGTTTCTTTTCTTTTAAGCCCTCAATTTTAACCTTGCTCAAGCGATGCACAAATAGCAAAGAGGCCTGTGACTTATAAAGCTAACTTTAGCCAATCAGAATCACTCTGTGTCTGTATACTATTTCACAGGTTTTCTGACATTGGATGGAGTGTTTAATCTTGTAGGATGGATACAATCTTGTTTGTTCACATACAGCAACTTTATTTTCCAGCACTAGTATTTCCAACGCTCTGATTCACCTGTTTTATCAGGGTCTTTTGAGCTGGACCACCTACTGTGTTTCCGCGTGGATAATAGCAGAAGTGGTGAGGGATAGCTAGATAGCTGAGTCAAGAGTTTTACTGTTTGCGCCTGTGTGTATACGTCTTAACTTGTGGCTTGTCGTCAGGTCATGCAGTTGTGTGTGTGATACAAGGGGCAACCTGAAGTGGCCTCATCATATCTCAAAGTCATTAATTCCTCCTTCTTATCTTCTGATGAACACCCTGCCCCCTGTGAGTAAGCGAGTGTGTATCTGTGTGTGTGTGTGTGTGTTGCATGAAGGGCTTGTGGGAACATACACAAAGTGCACAAAGAAACACACACCAAACAATAGATCACATGCCCCGCCTCCTAATACTGAATCTCAGTCTTCTTTATAATAGCATCTACGGGCCCCTCCCAGACACCCGTGTACGCACTTACACGTACGGTCGTACCTCCAGCCAGCCTCTGATGTGTTGGAGATTGAAGTGTCTCTTTTAAGACTCTAAATCTCCTTCCTCCCGTGTGTGCAGTCGGCCCAGCGCAGGGGAAAGGCAGGACTGTGGATGGGGCCCTCAGTGGTGTAGGGATGTGGTGAGGGGGCCGTGTGTTATCCTCTTATCCCCACTGTTCTGGAATAGAGCACAAGCAGCTGGAGAAGCTGCAAGCCGCCTGATAATGCAGCTATTTTCTACTCGCCCATCTTAATCTTGTTACTCCAATGGTTGTGAAGAGAGTCATGAATTTTAATTCTGACATCCCCGTCAGCACCCACATATACATACACACATTAACTTAATCTCTCTGCATCCTCCCAACTTCCAGCTGCCTGTTTGCCTGCTTGCTTCACCATATCAACTCTCCAGTCATTTAACACCTGAATCTATCCATTTCTGAAGCCTGTGGTGTCCAGACGTTCAGTTCATCTTACTTTCAATGAAATGTCTCTCTCTCTCTCTGTTGTGGAAAAGCTGATGGGGGAAAGGAGAGAAGGGGGAGCAGCAATAAAATAAATGACTTGCATCTTGGCAGCCGTGCGATTAAAAAGTAGGAGCTGATTTATCCAGCCACCCATGAAGCTGATTAGCAGACTGTGATCAGGAGAAACAGCTTTGCTTGTTAAACTTTTCACCTTTGCAAGCTCACTCTCTCTTTCTTCTCTCTCACTTTCTCTCTGTCTAAGCTTCTTTGCTATATCACTCCAACACCTCTCTCTCTCTCTCTCTCTCTCTCTCTCTCTCTCTCTCTCTCTCTCTCTCTCTCTATCAGTTTTTAAGCACTTTATTGGCATGATTGTTTTGTGTGTGATATAAACTATATTGAGCATCAATATATCCAATGAAAGCATAATATTGTAAAATGAAATAAGGTGGCAGTATCCCCTCACACTTATATTCTTTTAAACCATTTGTCTTACTTTCCTATTTCTTTTAGAAAATTAATATAAACAAATCACTAAATTAACAATATTCATTAAAAATTCATTACAGTACAGTAAAGTACAGTAGTTATTAACATTTTTAGTGATTGTCTTATTTAATTACTGTTGTTAATGTTATAAAATTTATATAGTAATATGTATATATCAGCGAATCATTGATGATCCACTGAATCAGCATGTTGTTATCCATAAGTTGACTGTCTAATATTTACTGAAAAAAGTTTATATCATATAGTTTGTTTTTATCATATAATTAATTTGTGCTTTTCAAGGTCAAAAAACTCTTTCTCTTTGCCAATCATTCATTCAGTCCCACTCTCTCTCTCTCTCTCTCTCTCTCTCTTCAGTGTACACACACTCTCTCTCTCTTGCTCTCTCTCTTGTCTGGGTCGTTGTGAGATTTGAATGTGAATGTGTCGATTCTGGCATTGGGCTTAGTATTGGTCGGCTGGCCTCCCCGATTATAGAGAGGTCGCGGGTTCAAACATCGGCTGCCGTGTCGAGGGGTGGAGAGAGAGATAACGCACATCAAGGGCAGGAGAGCAGCCTTTTATCTGTTTTTATGTTATCTCAAACCACAGAAAGTATGGGGTGAATGTTAGAGAAAGACTGAAGGAGAGAGGAAATGTGTGTATATCTTAATAGTGTTTATACAGATTCCAGATTGATCAGTAATGGGTCATTCTAAGTTTGAAGGCAATGTGTTATTGAGTGGGTGTAGATACATCAAAACTCAATGACTCATCATTTTCATACATCATATAAAGGTGCATGGAAGTGACATCACCTGAGCACACCATGAATGACTCTGCATGTTTTTTTATGTAATGGTCACATTAAGCTGTTCTTTCCAAGAAATTACATGTGCATTGTACTGTATCTGTTCATGAAAAGACCAGAAACTGTTACTCTGGAATGCTTGATTTTGATTGGTTATTCAGCAGATAGAGATGTTTAGGAAGCTTGTTTGAAAACAACTATTTTTGCAATTCCCTTTGGTGACAGTAATGATGCCCAATTTCACTCTTTACCACTGGGTACCACATTTCTCCTCTTCTCCAGCAAATTTTAGTCGCTCTGAAAAGCATGTCAGGAGTGTTTGCAGCTTATTTTCATAAACGAATTGCATGTTCCTTTCTTAGCTGCCTCTTTCTCAGTCCTGGCGGAGCGTGTGGGACTTCTGGCGAGGTGATTGGTTGGGACAGGGCTGAGCTCCAGGGCAAATCAGACTGGCAGTGCGGTGAGTGTACTGCCACAACTCAAGAGCTCAGAGAGGGGCAGAAAAGCAGACCCACCGGCCATATTGTACAGCAGGGCTGTGTGACATACTCTCTGCAGACACCTCTACTCTAAGTGAGCCATTATGAAGCAGTTAGTGTGGTTCTTGTTGCTTGTCCCTGTTTGTTAGGAGAGAGTTCTTGCAGTGGTTTACCAAACAGTGAAGGACATGTCCAGGTTTTAAAGCAGCAGGGCAGAAATGTAGTGTTTTCTTCCAGTGTATTAGCATGAAATGAAAAGTAGTTAACAAATGTATATTTTTCTTTACTTCCTGATTGTTCTTTGTTTTTCAGATGCAAAGAGAGACTAAAAAGGTGTGTGATGAGAACATCCACTATCATCTTCTCCTGACTCTCAGTCACGGCTCTAGTCCAGCTCTGATCTGAGCTGGGCCAAGCCAGGCTGCCTTGATTTGCGGCCCGCCCCAGCTTTGCCACTGTTTCAAGCCCAATGTGTGTATGTGAATGCCAGACCTCAGACAGGCCCTTATCACTCTCTTCAATCCTGCTAACTTGTGTTAACGTGTGTGTGTGTGCGCGCACTTGACTCATTTACTGTGCAATCAAAGAAGGAATCAGAGATGATGTTTCTGAATACTACATTGAGATCATTTAACTGGTGACGCTTTATTCAAAGCTTATTGGTTTTGTTATGAGCTGTGTGTTTCTGCACTGTGATATTACATTTGTACAAAACGCATATGTCCAAAGTGATTATTTCACACCGATGTTCCGTTAATCATTGTTATGAATCCCTCTTATTATGAATGTCCTGGTCATTTTTTTCCTCCACAACTATATCATTCATTTGTGGTGTGATGGCTTACAGTCTATTAATATATGTAATGGCTGATTAATATATCTTTTCATATTTCAATGTATATATTAACAGTAATATATTTTATTATATTTATTAATATTATTATGATTCCTTTTTCCAGATACAGCTGGGTACAAATTGTGCTACAAATTTGTTTTTATATTTTACACCCAAAAAATGTTATATATAATATAATGGTCATAGAAAGTATTGAATATGATTAAAATAAAACAAACTGAAACTTTTTAATGTGCCCATAATATGTCCTCCACAATCACTTCAGTGGTAGATGGCCTCACATGAGCCTCAGCTCACAGTTTGACTGTGTCCCTATATGCCTCTTCAGTTCACATGCTCTGATAGCCAACTTGAAGCTTGGTTGTAGAGTCGCTATGCAGCTAATCCTGTCAGTCAGTCTATGGAAAAGAGAAGGGGGGTGTAAAAAGGCACCCAACTCTGTCTTTTGAGATTTAAAAGGGGCCCGTTGTCCCCTCCCCCTGTCCTGGTAGAGAGAGAGAGAGCCCCTGTTCACTACAAGGGCTCCATTAACTTGACCACTTGCCCTTTGCACACAAAGCCTGGGCCAGCCCACTGTCCCACCCACCCAATTATGTGCGATTAAGCTCAGTGTGTTGTGTCAAGATGCAGAGAGAGAGTTTGAAAGAAAGTGGAAAAGAAGAAGAGGACAGTTATTAAAAGACACTGTATGGTTTTTGCCTGTAGTTTGGTTTGTTGTTTTCTGTTGGATAGTGCAGACATACAGTGATCATTTAGAGCAGTGTGAACATTTAAAGAAATATGGGTGCTTTTTGGTGATGGTTGTTGATGAAGTAGCAGACAGAGAAAGGTGTCTTTCTCCAGAACACGTGTTTCTGGTTTGTATACACTTATACAAGTAGATGCTGATGCAGTTGGTGTCTCACTGGAGGCAGTTTGGGGCAAAATGACATGAACTGTATAAGAGTTGATACAGGTGTGCCTGTTTTCCTACTACCAAGAATGGATTAAGGATAATGGCCCAGGCAAATGGAGCCAGTGTTCTAAGGGGCATTTGACTGCAATTGGACCCCAAGATGCACATCTGAGAGGTGCATGCTGTTTGCATGCTGTGTATATACCCTTGTAAATAGTATAAATACATAAAGACGCTTGACAGTTTATAATTGTGCAATTAGAAGCTGGAATTGATTATTTAAAGTACTGTTCAGAGAAACTGAAATTATACATTTAAAATGCCTACTTGTGGAATGAAACTCCAGGTCTTCGCACGACCATAATCTGTCCTTGTGTCTTGAATGTATTTGCTGTGTGAAGTGTGTTTTGGTTTATCTAGCCGGACTTCATTTATGACAAACTCTGAAATGTATTGATGGACCTTTTTTGACATCACGTTGCTGCTTTCACATCCCAAATTGTGGCCAGCATGCAGACCTCAGCACTTGACCTTGATTTTAAAGGCAATAAAAGCTCCTTTCCTAAATTCCTCTCCTTCAGAAAGATTTCGAAAATGTTTTCAGTGTGTTGCCTTTTATCAAGAGAGTGAGTCTCTGTCCTTAATTTTGCTGTTGGGTTTTAAAAAGGTTTTCCTCTAATGGGGAGAGTAAATCAAGAGAAGTGAGTGCACAGTTCCTGAAAGCATTTTCTCCACTGAGAGCCATTGAGTGTGTAAGCAGCAGGAGCTGGAATGCTTTCCCTTCCAACACCTGCTACCGGCCCTGTGGGGCCTGGATTACCTTTTCATTTCCACTCTTTCTTGAGAGAGAGAGAGCGAGAGAGAAAGAGAAAGAAAGAGAGACGAAATGCTAAGTGAAGTCAAGATAAATGTGGACCCTTTGGGCTGTTTCTGAGCGCTGGCATCTTTGTGCTGTGTGCTGCCACTTTAAATATTATATCTCTGTGAATGTTCCGGGAACATTTTGAGCAGTGCTTGAAATGAGATTTAATGGTACAATTTTAGCATTGTTCACCTGAATAAACCTGAATAGTTTTTGAAATTCATTTACTGACGCACACCCTTATATGAATAAAAGTAATCAGTCAGTTATACCTCCTCCGCCTGCCCATTGAGGAGGAAATTGCACAATTCAGGACGGCCAGATACTCGTGACTGCGTGGTTTGAAGTTATGACTCAGGCCGTCTAAAACAAAACATCAATGAATGTTCCAGAATTCTCTTATTTGCACGAATAGCAAAAGAAATAATGTAGATGCAGTGCGTAATTATCTACAGATTGCTGTGAACCGTGATGCAAAGGTAAATTTGAATTGGACTTTAATGTAGCACAATTAGAAGGAGCGTTTGGCTCGGTTTATTGGGAAAAGTGGCCATTGAATAAGTAGCTACACAAACCAGCTCTCCATCAATCTGACTTATCCAATCCTCCATCTGGATTTGACATTAAGTCCTTTGGATGGCATCCAAACAGCTCAAGTGGGAGACACATTGTAAACATGAATGCTCCCACTGAAGGTGATTGGAGGCACATAATGTTGATTAACTATGCAGTCTACAAGAAGGAGAGGGTGGACAGTTTTGACAAAGCTTCTTATTATTAAACCAAAAGGATTTTTGGTTTACATGGGTTGCTATGTGTATGTGTGTATATGTCCTAAATGGACGTTTTTTTAAATTTTGTATAATGTGAACTGGATCCGGTGCCATGACGTTCTTTTGGCTTCTCCTGGTCGTCAAGGAAACCGTGTGAACATCTCGCATGCCTTGCAGCTACAGTGATTGGTCAACAGCCTCTTCCAGTCACAAGTGACCTGCTAGGGACTAAGAAGGTCAGTCATCTTTCTGAAGGTCAATGAGGCAGCAATGTTTTGCACATACCCCCGGACAGACACACGTACAGTGTAAAATCTATGTATTACAATCAATATATACAGTAAAAACAATTTACACTGACTTTACAAGAAGTTGTATTATTGGCAATATTTACATTGTGTGCAGAATTCATTGCATTTTCTGAACTGAATGTAATGCGAAGCTCTCATTTAGAATGGATATGGATATGGATAATTTTTTTTGACTGGACTTTCCTAGGATTTTTACAAGCTCTTATTTCAGTAACATGAATATTCTTTACAGAGACCTCTTACGGTGGGCTTAGTTTGTTATGCGAGCTTTTCCTGTGGCGCTGGCTTGATTGTATGCTTGTGTGCACTTTCTGTACCCTAGACTAATTTGTTTATTTATTATGGCTTCTTGGCAAAGTATTCCTTCCCTGAATTTAAGTAGTATTATATTATATAGCGATTATATCAATTTATTTCAATATATATATTTACAAATAAATAATTAAAACACAAAAACTTTTTACAAATGATGCTGTGTACTGTTTTATTATAATGGTTCTGGGCTTGGCTATGCAAGTCAGAATATTGTAATTGTTACTCTTTATCTGTGCTCTTTGTCTAGCACATAAATTTCTGCCTGGGTATTTTTCTAAGCAGATTACAGAAAATGTATCCAGATTTAACTCATAAGATGTTGCCAGGTCTTATTGCAGTTTAACTCACACAGCTAATGCTAATTAGATCTTTGAACCTGTTAACTGGGTTCCCATCATTTTTTAAATTGATAACGTCAAGTCCCTCCTACCAAGAGTACAGCTGGAAATTTTGCATGTCGCACTGTGTTTTTGCCCCTTTCTGTGTATAAAATATTGCATAACTAGTATCACACAGACTCTGTGCTTGCAGTACTCTACAGAAGACACAGATTTTCACAGAACTAGAATTTGCATCATTTACCAGATGCTCATTCAAAGTGCATCAAAAAAGTGCTCTACAGGTTTATATAATTAAATTATTAAAATCTATGTGATTATATCAAAAGCTACTTTTCATTTTTAATTAATTTTATTTAGTGACCTTTTATATCACTTTATAATTTATGCTAATATTCATTAGTAGGATAAGTTGATAACTATGATGATAATATTGTTGCAACGTTCCTATAGCTAAGTTAGGCTAGCAGTGGTCCCTGTAAATCAATATACTGAAATGTATACTGTAAATTCATCTGTGTGTATGGGGGAAAAGTATTCTTCTGCTAAATTCCGGTGGATTATAAAATACATTTGTTACAAGCACTAGAGAAAAATTATTCATATTTCTTCACTAGTTGTACTTGTATTAAAAAACCCCCAGAGATTTTCCTTTCTTTGACCCATCTGTCAACTCCAACCTGCCCTCATACATCAAAACATCAAAGTTTACTCATAAGGAAATGTCCAACAACCGGCACAAACAATTGAATGGCCTTTGATGACAGACTGCAGTATACATACAGAATGGGACTGTGGATCACTGCCAGAACACAGTGCTGTTATTGTTTGATCTCTAAGTCTGTCACCTCGGTAACTTCCTGCCAGTAGGAGGTTATGTATCCTGTGTTGGGTGGCATAGAGAGTGCAGGTCTATGGATGTGGATGTGACCTGGGCCACTGGGCCGCTCATGTATCTTCCATGTCCTGTTTTAGGAATGTTGTTTGCTTTGCATGTTTTAATTGGAGTAGGATTTTTAGTGACTATTTGCTTTGAGTGACTTCAGACCTTAAATAATTTGCTAATTTCTTTCACAGAATACTGGATCAAGATAAAACGTTATTTCAAACGTGGATGCTGAAGTTCACTGACATATTTAGCATTAATTTTAAAATAATTACTTTTCACTTTGTTCTTAACTTTTTTTCAGTATTGTGATGTGTGCCACTGCAAACGCAAGGGAAAAAATAATCATTCCCTTGTGGATTAGATTGCTTGATTGAAACCTTGTTTATTAGGAGCAACAAGCTGATTTAAATCGTGCAATACAGTGCAATTTAAATAGCTTGCCTGGATTTGCCAAGGTATTCCTAAACTACATTTTGACACAACATAGATACACGTAGTTGAAATACTGATGGTGTACTAATAAGAAACGTATATAATATAATATATTATAAATAAATTACTATGTTGCATCAAAGCTTTTTAAAAGCAAATTGTTTGTGAACTACACTGATACAGGTTTCTGGGTCAAATCCACTGACACAAATTTTTTTAATGTCTGGAATTACTGATTAATATATTTTGGACTATTTTGGAAATGTATGTGTATTTTCTTAAAAAACAACATTGAACACATTTTTTTGCTGTAACAGGTAATGAATTATTCTCTGGTGCTGTGTTCCATTTAAACCTCCAACCTCCAGTCACATCGAAACTTCATAAAATATCAGTATTCAGTCGAATGAAGCCTGAAAATGTTGAGGTCTTTTGTAGGAATCAAGTGAGAAAAGTGAACTCCAGGGAAAGCCAGCTGTCATGGACCTCAATGGACGCATTATGTAAATCTCTGACGTCCCTTGATGTAAACCTGAATAGAAACACATTAACGTCTGGTATATACTTAAAAGGAACCCAGACTTTGCCGAGCTGAAACGGCAGATCCAGTAATCATGTTGACAAATTAATGGCAGAGAATTAGTTGTCCATTAAAAGTGTATTATGTGCCACACTGGCACATAAAATTACTCCCAAATAAGTGTGGGACCGAGGGAAAGCGCGTAAGGGAAAGAGAGTTGCGGGAGTTGCCGAGCGCTGGGGTTTGACTGTCACTTTGAGACCCAGAGCCATCAAAGCACACTAAGTGTGTGCTTTGGGGCTTTAACCTCTGTTGAAAGGTTGTAATGAGGTTATGTGAGGGTGAGGTGTCAGGCATTAGGTCTCTGGGTTTCTCTGGCATTCAGAGTATGCATGTGCATGTGTGTGTACTAAAGCATGACTGTCAGCATAGCAGACTCATAACCTCTATTCATTTAGTGGATAATTTGGCCCCGCTGTGCTGTGATACAGTGTCACCAAACCTGACATTTTATTCAGGACTCAGAGACTCAAACACATACACATGAATACACAACATGTGCTCATAGTGAGATATTATCATTTACATAAGTGTTAAACAGTATCAAGGAGAAAAAGAGGAATTGGCTAAAATGTGCAACTTATGTTTATAATGTATTCAAAAGTCGAATAGAATAAAAAATCTTATTTTATTAAAATCTAAACTTGCTAAGCATGTGAGGGAAAGTGTTTAGGTTTTAAACCTAAACTTAACATATATATGAGTGACATATATATATATATGTCACATATATATATATATATGTCAAGTCTCATTTGCTATAAGGAATGTAAATACAAGATCTTGTATTATTTGTCTCAAGGCTTTTATGAAATATTTCTGTATGTATCTGCTATAAATCTTTTTTGAATTGACTAATAACTTTATTGCCAGGAACAGCAAGCATGTAGCATCACATGTACCACATTAATGTATTTTTTAAATGTTGTATATGAATTTGTGATGGATCACATTTGACATGTTTCTAATGGTGTTATAATTCACAATGTGTAATTCACAACACTTTCTGATCTCCCCTTACAGACGCTATATGGAAAATATGCAATTTAATAAGTTAATGTAAAAATTATTTTATTTTACTCCAGAATCACTGGGCAGACCATGTAACATGGCACTTTTTATATGGTATTAAAGATAACATCTTTACTGATGTACTATAGATACATAAAATCTCTAGACGTATACATAAAACGTGCCATTTTTGACACATCGCTATCTCAGGAAAAATGAGTCATGTCATGCAAAGATACTGCCTTATATATCGAGCAATAGGGTAAAATGTCAGTTAAGTAAAATGATATAAATGTCAACTATGGCACTTTTGCATCCAAACCTGCAATATGTACAGATAGTCTGTCAGTTATCAGTGAGCCAATGAATGTATATGGGCCTGTTCCAACCACGGCTCTGAGTGCTGAGTGACAAGACAAAGCCAGAGTTAAATAAACATTTGAGACGTGGTTATTTCTCCCTTTCTCTCTCTCTCTCCCCGCATGTCTACAATGTAATTCAGATGTCAACGCAGATTCTCTCTCTATAATACAGTATGCTCTCTCTCTTTGCCTCTCTTTCCTCCCTCCCTCCTTTTATTGTTTCTTTTGTACTGCTTCTTTATGGAGGAAGACGTTGTGAGAAAGAAGAAAAGATGACACACATTCAGTTGATGGTGTTCTCTTTTGGAGCGCTTGTCATTTCTGTGGCGGCGCGGTGACAGAGGTTTTTAGAACCGCGGTTCTCACTGAAGTAACTCTAATGGAACTGTGACACTGTCCGTCATTCTGTGCGCTGGTCTGTCTCTCACTGGGTGAAATTACAACCATCACATTCTAGTGCTGAATGGAATCATACAGTCATACCAGCCATTTCAAGAATCTACACAATCATTACCATAACATCTCTAAAACTACATGTAACCTGCATCTGTCAAAAAAATACAGTTATTACATTTGATTTCAGCTTGCGTTATGCCTTTTCAGAAGATTTCACATATAAATCTTTTTATAGACAAATCATATATCAGTATTTTGGTGCAATAATAGTTTAGTTTATTTTTAGTTTCTTGTTTTTTCTGTTCCTCTTGAGTTATTATCTTGTTAGTAATTCATCATTAGTCCCGCCTCTGTTGCCCTAGTTACTAATTGTTTTCACCTGTTTCTAGTTTAGTCACCCTGTGTATTTATACTTCCTGGTTATATATTGGTCCACATGTTGCTATGGTGTTTTGTGTTCCACTGGTTTCAAAATGTCAATTTTAAGATTTAAACGTAATCATAATTTACACTTGTTCATCATCAGCTTGAACAGTAATCATTGCTGCTATTCTAAAATAATATTTTTGTTCTAGACAAATGAATGTGTGTGAAATGAAAGGACACATAGTTTTCTGAAGAGGTATTAGCAAAAGGCTCAAAAGAGATTAGAAAGTCAATAAGCTGATATTTACCTTAAATATGTCCAGAGAGAACACAGAACACAAAATGTATTATTGTAAGTTATTGTTTTTAGTAAATTATTTTTTAATTGTGACCATAAAATAGCAAAGAATAGAATTTTAGAAAAGCATTTTAGAAAAGCAATTACATATCAATATATAATTTCTAACCATAAAAGTTGACAATCGTGATGTAGTTCTGTTTAAACTAGTCCAGACAGACATATTTTATTGTCTTTTACTGTCCTTTAATTTTACTGTAATTTTTGTGAGGTGCATTGAAGCATTAATGTGAAGCATACCAAAATTGTCACTTTGGTTGTTGGCTAAACAAACCCTTCTTGCTTTAAGACTGAAGAGACATTTAGCTCTATTTCCACATGCTCTGCGATGGAATTGCTCAAAACAGCTAAGTCTTAAACAATGCAAAAGGCCACTGCAGTATTGTAACCTTGCATATTGGATTTAGTACATGAAATCCATAATGGTAAACATTGACAGATGGCGTCAGTTTGTTTCTATTGGGGACTGAGATTGGTACACTTGTCCTAAGTGGCTCATTGGTGCTGAAGACTAAGCACAGTTGAAGAATACCCCTAATAACCTCCTTAAAAAAGACCTTTTGTGGCCCCAGCCTTTCTCAGGCCACAGAATTAGGCTTCCTTTTCTGTGGCCTTTCTCTACCTCCTTTTCTCCCCCTGTAAACCACTATGTGAAGTGGTTCATTACGGAGCCTCTCCTCCACTCAGGTAGTGGCTGGGCCATTCCAAGCTCTTCAATCCTGTAACTCCCCAAGGAAGGAGAAAGGAAAACTTATTGGACAAAGGTCCTATTAGCACTTCCTATGGAAAATTAGCAGCTTTCGCAAAGGTAGAGATGCCAGTTACCTCACGCTGTGAGGATGCGCTTGAAGGCTAGCAACATGCTAAGATGCTAAAGTGAGCCGCCCCCCCCCCATTCCTAATTAAGAGCAAAGTTGCTCTTCTCCCATCTGAGTGCATCTATTTACCTCCCCACTCCTGGAACCCTCAAAAATCCCCAAAATGCACCTTTGAGACATAGAAGTGCTCTCTTGCCTCAAGCGGGGCGGTGATGGGCCTTTTGCATCCCAACCGTTACACTCTTCAGGTCCAGTGGGCCTGCTTGGGATGCATTGTACACCCCTGAGAATTCTCTCAGAACAGGAGCAACAGTAAGAAGGGAAGAAAAATAATGACAGGGAAAAAATCTTTTACTTGACTATAAGCTGATCTGTAAAGGTTGGTTTCAGATGTCACTGCCTGTGGAATGCACTAGACCTCTAAGGCGGCCAAGAATGTTAGTACGCTGTCAAAAGCTCAAGGAGGAACCCAAAGCTTTCAGGCGACTGGCTGAATTAAACCTCCTCAGCTAAACAAATGCTTGTTTTGGCATACAGCAAATTCTGAACAAGATGACAGCAACCCGGAGGAAAGTCTAAATACAGAATGTATGTGTTTGCCAATAACTCACAATAATGTGTGCAAAGAATGATCTAGAGACAAAGCTCCACTGACTGTTTTTGTAAGTCACATGTCCAAGTCACATATTTTCACATTCAAAGTGAGACATTTGTAAAATGATTTATGAATACACGCTGCCTGATTCCTCTGTCATCTGCCATTATCTGCACAGTCTGAGAAGACCACGCATTTTATTTTATAAACATGACGGTAAGAAAGTGTAACAGAAACAGGTCATGAAGAAGAATTGTATAAGATTTTTGCTTTAAAAAATTGTAATTCATTTCCTTTTGCAAATCATTCCAAATCATTAACTGCTCCTTGAAGACAGCATAAAACAAATTAATTTAATTTTTAGTAGTAGTATTGTCATGAAAAATCATGCTCAATGTAATGAGCTTTTAATGTATTAATGTTGATTTTGATATTAATGAATGTTTTTTTATTTTCATTCAAATAAAATAAAACAGGCAGAAATGTATTTTAAGAGTTTATTAAACCAATTTAAAAAAAAACACCTTTTAAACATACATTTTTTTACATTTAATTTTTAATAATCAATGACATCATACTTTGGGTGTGACAAAAATAGTAGTACAAATGCTAAATGTGCCAATGATGGTCAGAAAATTAGTTGTAAAATAATATATATGTGTACATTTTATACTTAAACTTAAGAGTTAAGACAATATTTTTAAAACCTGGCACATAAAATATATCTGATTTTGTGAAAGAATAAATGTGAGAAATGTACTGCCAACAGTTCAGTTTTATTACTGTTTTGTTATCAGTCATGTAACTAAACTTGTAGATGGGCTCTTAATCAGGCAGTATACAGAATGTGATGCATAATGATTTAAATAAATACAGATGTATCCCTTTAATGAATTACACATACTAAACACAGAGTGCTTCCTTTTATGAATATTAAGTTTTATGCATCACATCCTGTATTGCCTTATTAACATAACATTGCAGCGTTTAGTTGAACTGAAATTACCTTGAACACACTAGCATTCAATAAACTGAAAATCACAAGATACATTGTACCTTTCTGCTGCAGGTCATCAAAAACTTTGTTCAGTATCAGTAAAAAAGTGTTCAGTAAAAAGTGTTCAGTATCCTGCTTCTCAAGACCAAAATGTACATTGGGAAAACTCTCTGCTGCTGTATAAACTGCATACAGTTCTAGTTGTTTCTTCCATAATAAAGAGGATGAGAGAACTACAGCCACATTCTCTGATAACAGACACTCCTAATAAGCTTTTAAAGAGTATGTTCATAATATCAGTTTTTATATAGTTAAAGTACATAACAATGATATAATGTTAAAGTAAAAAATGTTACTGTACATCATATATTCTTTACATACCTTATATACATAAAAGCTAAGTGGACCTTGTTAATGTGTGAAGCTATTTGTTATTTCATTCTGCTCTTACATCACTAGGCTTGGTAACCAATCAAATGAAGAGGTAGAGGTCACAAAGATAACAAAGCCTCTGTGACTCACTGTTAATCACAGACAACAGTTCAAGGCGTTATGACAATCCCACAGGCTAATCTGCATGCACACGATCTCTCCCGGTGTATTATCTGTGTCATCCTCTTTGTTTCTCTTTAACCTAACAGGTTTTGGCTCTGAGAAATGGGTTTTGATTAGTGAATTCAGTCCACTTGTTTTTTTTCATATCTGTCTTATGTTTATTATTCATTGTGAAATAGCTGCATATAGACACTCCTGTTCTGTATTTGCTCTATTTAAATTGACTCTGGCCTGTGGCAACTTGCGCTAGCATCTGGACTAGAGAAATAACACCTGGTGACAGTCGCTTAGCACCTCGCCAGTAAATTAAGTCCTCAATGCCACGCGCCGCTTAAGTGCACGATACCAATCTGCAAGTTTATTATTGCCCGTCCCCGTTTGCCATTATCGGAAAACACAGCCATTAAAAAGCATTTGACCTTTTCTCAACAAGGATCCAGAAATTACTTTTCCTTTATTTCCCAGCCTGGTCTCTCGTTCTCCAATCATACTGCACTGCAAATTGTAATGCGACCCCCTTCACAGAGTGAACAACATCCAGACAGCCCTGAGGAGAAACTGTATTTAGTTAAATGCTATATCTGCCAATTGCAAGACAATGAGGAGGAAAGAGGAGGAAAAATATAATGGAAACACGAGGGGCAGAGAGAGAGAGAGAGAGAGAGAGAGAGAGAGAGAAGGATATGGCTCCCTACAATGTAAAGAGGACAGCTTTGGCTCTTGGATGGTATTGCTGAATTTTGCTAACACCGTGACTGTTGGTGGTGGGGGACAGGAGAGGGCCTGTGTGAGGGTTAGCTGAATCTCCCACATGCTCTTTGAAATCCCTCCTCATCGCTATCAAGGCCCATCACATGTATTGGATTCTGTGTTTGTTTTCAGCAGGGTATGAACCTGGGCCTCGCTCCTGGAACTGTTGGTGAAGGAACATTTCCAAGGATCTGTGTGTTGGGCTGGAACAATACAAAAATGGGTTCTTTAGAAAGGCCTCAGTCAAATAGAAATTTAATGTCTTGTGCCAGTTTTATATGAAGTCACTGCAAATTCTATATGCTGCAATACTGGATGGTATAGGCCCATATATATGGTATATATCTTATATATGTGTGCAGCCACATATATGGAATATATCTTATATATGTGTGTGTTTTTGTTACAGATTACATACAGTGCTGCTTGAAAGTTTGTGAACCCTCCAGACATGGTTAGGTTTTGTGTAAAAAAAAAAAAAAA
>JBAJNP010006872.1:0-24246 GCA_036877545.1 Yasuhikotakia modesta | reverse complement strand
GTTTCATTATTTGATCATACAGAGACATTATAAAGCTCAAACATTGTTGCAACGCTTGTTTCCAGGCTCATCATGTTTATTCTGAGTTGATAGAGGCTAAACAGCAGTTTGACCAGATGGCTGAAGACAACCAAAAAACTCTGGAGGAGATCAAGGAAAGTCTGCAACAAACACTAGATGAGTCCAACCTGAGGAACCATGAGGAACAAGAGAACATACAGCAGGACATGTGGGCCAAATGTTTTTAAAGAGTCACAATATAACTTACAATTCACTTTAAACAGATAGTTCACCTCGAAAATGTCATCATTTACTCACCCTCATGTCATTCCAAACCTGTAAGACATTTTGCTTCTGAAAAACACAAAACATATTTTGAAGTACAATGGTAACCAAATAACCTCAGCACACATTGACCTTATTGTATGGACACAAAACCTTGACCCAAAAATATCTTGTGTTCCACAGAAGAAGAACATCATACAGGTTTAGAATGACATGATGGGAAAAATATTTTAGCATGAACTAATCCTTTAACTGTGAACATGAGCGTCTTCTAACTGAATGTTCACTCAGGGTGGAGCCACAGGTGGATGAAGAACCACAGATGACTTTATTACACCATCAGGTCACACAGGTGGCTCTGGAGTGCATCAAAACTGGAGCTACACCAACTGTCAATGGTAAACCTGATAAACCGGTGAATGTGTTAATAATTATGTCTTCCTATAGACGTATAGATGTTGAGTTTGTTCTGTCTCATTCACAGCATCTGACAGGAACGAGGCGTTGTCAGCAGAGCTGGATGAAAGAGTTAGAGTACGTCTCAAACGCACACAGACATGCTAGCTTTATTCTTCACTTCTCACTGCATATTTCTGGCTTACCTTCCAGAAGTTTGAGGAGAACTTCCTCAAGAATGGACCTTTGCACTGTGATAGTGAGAGGAGGGTGGGCCAGCAACTGCTGATACTGCAAACTGAGGTGACCGCAGCCAAACCATGTCTAATCTAAACTGACTCAACACTACAAATATCACGCACATCTAGTTTCCAGTAAAAATACATGAATATTCTCAGCATACGTTTACTTGAGAAGCATAACTGCCTATTTGAACTTTTTTTTAAGACCGTAATAGTTTTTCTTGTTTTAAGCATACATTTAAAATGTTTAAAAAAAACAGATAGATCCATGGATGGATGAATGGATGGACATACAGACAGAAATACAGACAGAAATACAGACAGACAGACAGACAGACAGACAGATAGATAGATAGATATTCTATAGATAGAAATAATATTAAACATAATATTAAAATATAAAACAAAGCAGGAACTGTATTGGATGGAATTTGTTTACCATTCACAATCCACGTGAACTTATATCTTCTATTGTGATAGTTAAAGCAGATCAAAGAAGAAAACAAGAAGATTATTGAAAACTACACAGCTGAAAGGACCATGAGGAAGAAGTATTACAACATGGTGGAGGACATGAAAGGCAAAATATACCCTCATATATCTTCAGCTAAGACATAGAAGTTTGTTTATGTAGAAACTGTTGCCAGACACAACATGAACTGAAACTGTCCTTTTATGGGTATTTACAATTTAATGTGCGGCTCTGAGCCAAGTATCTCCAAGACTATTGACTGGTTTCCCAGACTTTTTTTTCCTTTTTAATCCGCTGTATTCAAATCCAACAGCAATACAGATGAATGCCAAAAGAGCAAAGCTAGCCAAGGGCATTTTATGTTCTTGTGTAAAGGTTTTAATACTGTTAAAGGTTTAAATTTGGAATATTTTTATAAAATATGTTTATAGACTCTGTCCACATGTAAATTAAAACCAGTCAAGTTGTGCCAGGGAGTTCCTAGAAAGCAAATAGGTGTATTCTGACTTTTTGACCTTTAGAGAAAGGTCTCAATTTATGTTTTGCCTTGTACAGGTAAGATCAGAGTGTTCTGTCGGATAAGACCACTGACTCGTGCAGAACAGGCAAGGAAAGGTCACGCCGTGGTTTCTTGTCTTGATGACTACTCTGTGATCCTGGAGACATCTCGAGGACCTCGTGAGTTTCAGTTTGACAAGATCTTCAACTCTGACTGTTCCCAGGAGGAGGTCTTTCTAGAGTCCTGTGGGTACGTGTGATGTTAGTATTACTGTACATACAGTATGTTGGCTGGATATTCATTTTGGATGCATCACAAAAGATTAAAATGCTAATCAGATGCTAACCTTAATGCTGATTTCTCCTAGGCTAATCCAGTGCGCGATTGATGGCTTCAACGTATGCGTCTTTGCGTACGGCCATACGGGTTCAGGAAAAACCTTTACAATGGTTGGAGACAGAGATCAGAGGAACCCAGGCATCATTCCTAGAACCTTTACCAAGATCTTTGAGATCATTCAGGAGAATGAGTCTAAGTTTGAGTTTAAGGTACAGGCTGTAACTCTTTCACACTTACTGTCAACATCAGTATATTGTGACACCGTCTTTTACAATCTCCTCTGCTGTTCATCCTCAGGTCTCAGCTTACATGTTAGAGCTCTACAATGACCGCCTGCAGGATCTCTTTGTAAGCCCAGCTGAAGCTTTCATCAAGAGAATTGAAATTAAGAGGGACAGAAAGGGTCTTGTGTTTGCCCAGGGAGCCGAGACAAAGGAGGCAGCCAGTGCCGGTGAACTCTTTGCATTATTCGAGCAGGGCTGCGCAAACCGGCACATCGCAGCCACCAGTATGTGCTTAAAGAAAATTCAAAGTTAAATGGTTTAGAAAATGTAGGACTAATTGAGTGAATTGGGTTATAAAGAACATGAACATTATATAGAACAAAAATGGCTGCAAAGAAGAAACTGATTCACTGTACAATCTGTTCATCCAAACATTAATCCATCCCTCCTCCATCCCTCCATCCATCATCACCGGATTTATTCATCTTTTTTTTATTCATTCTTTTAGAGATGAATGTTGAGAGTTCACGTTCTCACCTCATCTTTGGCATCATGGTCGAGAGCCGGAATCTGACCAATGGGAGCGTGAGCTATGGGAAGCTCAGTCTCGTGGACCTGGCAGGAAGTGAACGGGCGGCAAAAACTGGGGCCAAAGACGACCAGCTAAAGGTTTCTTGTAGTTTTAATAAAAAACTAAAAAAATGTTCAGTGTATTTAAAAACCACCCTGAAATCTATTCTCTGAATGAATCTCTCCTGAAAAATTGTGTCTTGTGTGTTTTTCTCAGGAGGCAAACTCTATTAACAAATCTCTGAGTGCTCTAGGAGATGTCATTTCAGCTTTATCCATGGAGCAGCCGCATGTTCCATACCGTAACAACAAGCTAACCCAACTCATGCAGGACTCGCTGGGAGGTAATGCCAAGACCCTCATGGTCCTCAACATCTCCCCCTCAGACTGCAACCTGGAGGAGACTCTCACCTCACTCATGTGAGATACAAACACCCTGTGTATACACCCAGCTAACAATTATAGGTTGTAAGAACATTTCCATAACATTCCATTGGTAACATTTTTGATTGGTTACATAAACATTAAGAATATTATTTTTGATATGACAAAAACATTCTACTAATGTTACTGCACTTTACGTTTTTGAGAAAACCTTTGTACAATGTTCCCTGTTAGCTGGGATACTTTTAAAAGTTTAAGAGTTTAAAATAAACTATAAATTTCATACATTGTGATATTGATGTCTTACCACAGCTACGCGACTCGAGTGAAAGCCATCACCAACAGCGCACAGAAAAATGTGGACAGCAAGGAAATCACTCAGCTGAAGGAGGCATGTACTTAAATTTAGCAAGATAACACACTTTACCAGTTAATACAACACTTTATCTTGCAAATATACATACCAACCCTTCTTATCTCTTATTTTCATGCGTGTGCTTCTTTTCCAAGGTGATTTTAAAGCTGAAGTCAGGCCAACCTGTGGAAGTAGACATATAAGCTTCAATCACACACAGCCCCGGGGAATAAGGCTTTGTTTTCAATTAGGTCTGTTTTCTCTTTCCAAATCCGTGACCATCTCTCATGTGCTCAAACTAAACCCTGGAAATGAGCCCATATCCATTTAATAAACCAAATTGGTATCAAGTTATTTTAGTTTTAAAAGTATCTTCAGACATTTAGTATCAGTACATTTTTGTGAATTTTCATGTATTGTAATTGTGGCTTCGGGGCCTCGTTTGTGTGTTAGTTGAACGTGTTAGTTGTTTGTGTATTGTGAGTTTGTGTGAGTGTTGATGAAGTTTTACCCAGAATTCAGTGCGGGTGTTCCTATCCACCCCTTATCTACATGTGCGTGTCAGGCTGATTTCAGGGGCACGTTATTTTTACATCACATTACCTTTTTCTAAGGTGATCCAGTCCAAAACATGTAATTCTGTGAAGACACACAAGGCCCCATTAACAGATTTGGGGAATCAGGGCCAGTTATGAAGTCACTTGGCGAGTTTAGCTGCTATTGTGAGAAAAGGATTTGAAAGTAAATGAAGCCTCACTTGGCAAATGAGAGCAAGGGAGCCCCAGCTAACATTCCCTTAAAGTACTGCCAATGTTATCAAAAATGTTCTTGCAATAATGTTAGTAGAACGTTTCTAATGTTACATGTCAAATCAAAAACATTATTAAGTAGTTGGTGAAATGTTTTTGAAACGTTACAGAATAAAACGTTTTAAAAAAATAAAATTGTTTTTAATAACTTTATAACATTAATAAAACTTCTTACAAGCTAAAATTGTTCGCTGGGGCTCAAAATAATTACAATTTAAAGCAAAAATCTTAATGGAACAAAAAGTAAAACACAAAGCAGTGCATTTGAGGGCAGAAATGTTCTGTAGCTTTATTATATTCTCCGATTTTAAACACTATTTTAAACAAGTAAAAATTGCAGATTAAAAATATTTAATATCTGAGTCAATATACAGCATGCAGCAAACAGTATGGAGGAAGTAAATATGAAATGTAGAAGTTAATCTTTAATTGTTTTTATCTGATTATATTCTGTACTGGTAAAGAATAAAACTTGATAATATATATATTAAAATAGAAAGTTTAAAAATGTTTTCAAATTTTGTTAATGAATGCGGTCACATGACTGCTCATACAACATAATGTGTCTTGTGTTTTATTTTAAAAGTCACTCATTCTAACAACAGCCACCTTTGAACCATCTTAACTTTCCAAACAACTTTTCAAAGCTTCAATGGTACTAAAATTCTCCATACTTCAAAAATCTGTCCACTTGTACACTATATCCCTTCATACATCAGCACAAATAAAATTAATAATATGTACAAGAGCAAACAGTTGAGCAGAATACTTGGTATAATAATGGTATAAAAGTATATATATAATATTCCATTTACTTAAACAGAGGTAGAAAATAAATGAGTGTTCCAGGCTAATTAGCTTAGCTATCCCACGATTGTCAGAATAGTTCTGTGGTGCATTTGGGTCCATTTGATGTCCATATAGTGGCATATATACGGACTGCGTGTGTTTAGTTAAGAGGTAAGATTTTTATTCGGAACGATCTGGGCTTCATGGTGAGACCAAAAGTGGAGCTCAGGTCAAGCTCCTGTCCGCTAACATTCTGTATGTTCAGACGATGAAGCAAAGTGGTTAAAAACACAAACATCTCCACACGGGCAAAAGTGTCGCCGAGGCAACGGCGTATTCCCATGCCGAATATCATGACCTTCTCTGTGAGGGTTTTATTGAGATTACCAGACGGGGTGAGGAAGCGTTCTGGTCGGAAGCTCTCAGGATCGCCCCAAATCTCTCTTTTTGGTGAATATAGTCAGTTATATATATACACATTAATATGTAGAATAAATAGTTATATTAATAGATGCATTTTATCATTATATAATAAGAAGACGTGCACACAAAGAAAGTGTGGGAATCTGAGATTACTTACATGTCATGATTAACTTGATATTGGTTGATGAACACACACGTGTCTTTGGGGATGAAGTATCCATTGAGTGTAATGTTTTCAGTTGTGCTAGATAACAGGGTGAGCAAAATAACAGAGCATATCTTTACTTTTTGATAATGCATGCGAACATTTATTAGCATGCAAATCTCTTGTGTTTCAATTTAGGTCTTTATCCTGTAATCCAAAATTAAACTAGTTTAATTTCTGAGAGTTCTGTGTTCCTGTTTGTTTCGAATTCAGTTCAGATTCAGAAATCCAACTGGAATTTCAAATGTCTAGTTAATTCAGTTTTGAACGGCACAGAACTCTGATAGTCGGTGATACTTCAGATCTGAATCTGAATCAAATATGGACATAAATATGGACTTACCAGTGAGGTATGGTGAAAGGCATGTAGGATGCATGTCGGAGCACCTCACATATGAAAGCTTCAGTGTACGGCATGTTTGGTTTGTCTTTAAACTGTGGAACACTGTTTATCCCAACTTGGTTGTCTAGGGGAGCACATTCAACAATTAACACACGACCATAACAGAAGATGAGTTAGTGACTGAGAGATAAATGGTTGTTATTCTGTCCATAGTGGAGGAATTTGGCTCCCCCTAATCTAACCAGAAAATTTACTTGATATAGATATTATAAATAAAAGCTTAAAAAAGTTGTTAAACTGGTGGTGTTCTACAAACACTTACAGATGCTAAGGGATGCTAACACTCACAGACACACCCACATATACACACCCACAGACAAAACACTTACAGACACACCCACAGACAAAACACTTACAGACACACTCCTAGACACAGCCACAGACCCCAACCCCTACAGAAAAAGGGTTTAACAGACACACTGCATTGCAAGCTTTTCATGCTTGCGTGTTAGTTGTATACTGCAGACTTTATCTAATATAATATCATATGGATTTATGTGTAAAGTCACACACTATGCATCAGTTTGTCAGTTCACACTGAATTTCTTCCAGATGTCTGTTGCTGATTGAAATCTCTGTTATAATCATTTGCACTCATTGCAGGCACATCTGAATAACCCATGAAGATATTATCTCATTTAAACCAAATAAGTTCCTGTTTGTGGCAAATTCCTGATTGTACAGAAGACCAAAATAAAGAGAGGCCACATGAGAAGGTTTATTTCCACCGCCATAAACCTTAATACTTCATCTCACAAGCCGTTTTTCAAAATCATGGATCTCATTTTATATTGTTTTTGGTTTCCTGTGTCTGTCTCATAATGGCCCACAAACCACAGCTGACGGAGGTCCAGTTTCCAGAGGATGCAGATGAAGGAGGCAGTTTGCATGATGGACAACATGATTTTGTTTGAAATAAAGGGAATATCGTTGCCTCCTTTAAATCATTACCTATTTCCTGGACCATTTTAGCCTGAATGTCAGGAAACTTGATGAGATATAACAGACTCCACTGTAATCCTGTGATGATGGTGTCAAAACCTGAGGAGAAATTAGATGTTGGTTTTAATCTTACAATCAAATTCTGATATAGAAATAAAGATACGTTTTTTAATAAACAAAACACTTCCTTTTAATAACACTAGATATTGTTTATATGTATCTGGTGTATTGCTAGTGTATGGTATATACATCCAGTGTATAGCCAGTTTATGGTATATATATCTGCTGTATGGCCAGTGTATGGTGTGTGTATATCTGCTGTATGGCCAGTGTATGGTGTGTATATCCAGTGTATGGTGTTTATTTAGCCAAATTTTAACCAATCTCAGCTAAATATAAAGTGTTGCAGGGAAAAACCCCACAAACATCCTCATGTTAAGAGAATGAAAATGAGCGGTCCTGGTTCTTCACAGGGGGTCTGTTACACGCTCTTTAATGAAGCAGAACTACTAAGATGCATAAACAGATTCAGGAATGACTTGCGTGAGCCAAGACCAGATGAGAAGCATAAATCAAAGGCAAATTCTAAGAAGAACTCAAATTGTGATTCTGGAAGATCAGTCTGCAGTCTGTCCCATGTGACAAAAACACAGAGCCAGGAAAAACATCTGGTTTTGGATGTAAATGCATGTCTTTAACAAGCGAGGCTATTAGTGAAATAACATCCCATGCAGAACTGCAGCCCTGGAAGGCATGTGTTTATGTCTGAAACCGAGGGAACAGTATGTGTAAAATAATTTCCACACATCTGTACGCATAAACGCTTGTGTTTGTGATTCTGTTCCTAACAATTCATCACGATGCTTCAAGGTCCCCTCACACACAGGTTTATTTCAGAGATAACTGCTTTGTTCAGAGATAACCACTCGGATCTACGTCCAAACCACTAACAGGACTGTTGGGGACAATCTTGTTTACATTCCCTCATTCACGCTTTTGATTTCTGGTTTCTTACCGGCTCCAAAGATGTCGATTACACTGTGCACGATCTGAGAGTTGCTGAGCGTGGTTGTTTCTCCATCGTCCTGCCTGTCTTCGCAAGTAGCTATTAAAGCATCGGTGATGTCCCGGATACAGTTCTGCACAAAATCACATGTCAAAAAATCCCTTTCACGTGGAAAAACAAACAGTGATGCCAAACCGATGCGCACTTATATATATATCACATGATTGTTTATCACCAGTTCTTCTGCGTATGTGAACGTTTAAGTGTGTGTAAACCAGAATTCACTTCAAATGCATTCACAGAGCTTAGTGGATATGGGACTGTGCTCCAGTTGTTTACATTTTAGAACATTGTGTTGTATAGCCACAATGTCCCAACCACAATGTATGGAAAATTAGCACAAACCTTGAGCATGGTAGTCATATTATATTAAAAAAACATTATAAACATGTACATTCAGCACATTTTTAAATGTACATTGAGATTTAAACAAATATAGATAATACGCATTTAACTGTTTCTTCTTTTTCTAGGAACCTTGTGTATTTTTCCTTATAATTATTTATTTGGATGAGTTTCTACATGGAAGGCATTATTGACTCTAAATGATACCCTTAAGTTCTGCAGATAAAGTGCAAACAGATGTTGAGAAGAAAGTGAGAGTGCAACCTATTTTCAGGTCCTGATCTTCTACCTTTTTCTGATCTCATGAGAAGATATGGAATCTGAGCCTCCTAAAACACTAACAATATGGATTCAATCTCATCCTGCAAGATAGTTTCATCTACATCACTTTTTTAATATAAAGATCTAACAAAATAGCATATTAGTCATTTTAGGCATATTGTATAAGATTTTTATTTTTACCCTATCAAAGGTGATGAGATGTTCTTTGATGTTGCGTTCCATAAAGTTGTTCATCCTGTTTATGTGCTGGACCATCTTTCTTAAAGACGGGCTGGGCAGGTAACGGAAGATGGGAAAAAAGTCCGCCAGGTTCCCTGCGGCGAAGATGCGAAGAACTTCATTATTAATGTGGACAATGGTGAGAAACTCCTTATCGCTGTATGCATAACGCTTCCCGAAACACAGAGTGCAAACCACGTTGGCCACCGAGGTCACTAGCAGTATTGCTGGATCAAGCCCCTCATCTCCAGCCTCACGCCCTTGTTCCTTCAGAGCTTCCACCATCTCCAACGCCTCTGCACAGATACGTTCCTCTAGGAGGCAGGAGGCACTCGAGTCTCTGGGTTCAGCTTGGGAGAAGTTCCTCAAGGCATTTCTGCAGATCTTTTTGTGAAGCACCCAAGCTTCACTGTACTTCTCGCTGAACGTCATGCTGGTGCCATTGGCCACTGCCGAAAAGGTGAAAAGATCAGGCCGGCCGGCAAATGCTTCTCCTTGTCGTATCAGAGCTTCTTTGATGGTAGAATAACCACTCAGAACCACCACCACAAGAGAACCCATCTTCACCTGGAACACATCTCCATACTGATCCCTCAGGTTTGTTAAGGACAAATGGACCTGTTCCCCCATCTGGAGAAGGTTGCCCACTAGCGGCCAGGGTCTGGGACCTGGGGGCAATTTACAGCCTGGTCTTCTCCACTGACCATGAAGAGCCCACAAGAGCAGAGTGAAGACACAGAGGAACACAGTCACTACAGATGTTATCTGGGAGACCTCTTCAGGAAACATGGCATATGCTGCAAAAGACATTTAAGGAGCCATATTCAGACAATGCTAGAGTTTATGTGCTTCATAAAGCATTACATTCACTTCACAAAGTTTAACAGACTGTAAATAACAATCATCAGACATATGCAAACCTCACATAACTACTGTATTATTGCATGGATATATACAATGAATTATTAAACAGGATTACGGTATATAAATGCATACAATATTGAAACGTAAACTTGCAGAAGAAACTTGCAAATATGTTTTGCATGTCTTACCTTGTGGCTATACCTGCTAAAATACGTCCTATGATCACTTGACAAAAGGTTTAACCAGCAGACAAACCGCTGCGCGTCCGGGCTGCAGCTCCGCACAGACTGACTCTCAGATGCGGCGGATGGCTGGAGGGCGGTGGGATAAACATCAACTATTGTAACCGACTGACAAGCGTGAATAAATGAATATAAACCAGATGAACACAAATCTGATATCGAGCAGAAAGTTATAAAAGTTATAAATAGAAGAATAATGCGCTTATTTCCAAACGACCCCAGTGTCCTGAAAACGACATTAAGAAACTGCGCACAGAAACTTTCTAGGAAACCGATTTAGTAAAATGTAAAATAGTAAAAGTTGTATTGAAAATAAAATGATAATTTCTGTCTGTTTTTGTCAGGATAATAAAATAACGTAGTTGGAGATCTGATAGTAAGTTTAACTTTAAGGTCAAATCATTTGGTTTATGTTAAATCCTAATAGTTCAGTGCGTTACAAGCTATTATGTTTCTCTTCTGCTCTTTTTATGATTATGTTGCATGTTTATATGAAATAGTCCAGTTACTTATTGAATAATCCAGTCCATTTTACTACTTTTGAACTGGGTGTTTTAAAAGACTGACCACCAAAACTGTGTACAGCAACCCTTTTATTACAGTTATACAGTATAAAGAACATACAAATACATTTACACATAATATTTACAATTACAAGCCTGTATTCTGTATATCTGTGGTTTGGTTCCATATAACTGATGCAAACAGAAACCTGGTGACTGATAAACGTAGATGAATGTGGTCATAAGCGTCAAGCGTGTGTCCATCACTTTCTTCAAGCAAGCTACTGTCTTCGTGGTGGTGGTCCACCTCTTCCAATCCCTGGACCTGGTGGAGGCCCACGGATGTTACCTGGAAGAGGCCCGGGTGTCCTTGGTCCCGGTGGACGAGTCACTGGTGCCCTGGGATTGGCTGCAGCCAAAGACACTTCCTTTTGAAGGTGGACCCCCTTGCCATTGGCTGCGGCACCTGGTTTGCCCGTCACCTTTGGTGATTTGGTGGGCTGTTCAGCTGGTTTTTCTACAATACAAATAGGAAGTTCGTCACAGGAACAGAAACGTATTTGTAAATATAGGGAGTTCCACGATTGTAACCTTTTTTAAGAAAAACTCTAGATACATATAGCTACAGTGCTCCTGTAACTCAATTGGAAGAGCGCTGGGTTAGCAACGCAAAGGTCATGGGTTTGATTCCCAGAGAACACAAATACTGATAAAATGGTAAAAGTAAAAGGGTTAGAAGAGATTGGAAAAGTCAAAATAAAACACTACACAAGAAAAACTACATTACACTGTTGATGTGATATCTTTACCAGCAGGGGAGGCTGTTACATTAATCACATGCTTTAGGTAAACAAACACTGGAGTGGTATAGTAAAGTCATGGCTTTGTCCCGCTTACCGGTCTCCTCAGCCAGAGGGGGAATCAGGGACTTGTTGGGAAGAAGATCCTCCAGGTCTTTCATCACCTGGTTAGTGCTGTCCTTGTTGTTCCTCCTGTTCTTCTCCTCATCTCTTTGCTAAAACAATAAACAAAGTTCATAGCTAAAGCTGCAGATAGCAAAACTAAAAAAGTTTTGAAGAAAGTTTACAAACCATTTGCATTTTTCGCTTTAAGTCCAAGTTAGCGTTCTGATAGGCTTTGGACACAGCGTTCAGGTAATAGATAGCCAACCTGTCAGAAGACACAACGTTAGACCAACAAGTGAATCATACATTGGTGTATATGTAATTATTGTCCCCGTATGTTACGTGTTAGATGACTGCTTACACCATAAGCAGCACTGCAGGTATGATGAGGCCTGGATTGGACGCATAGCTGAAGATGTCTGCCATAAACGGAGGCAGATCCTTCTCTATAGTCTCCATGATAACCTCATACATCATATTTTTACCACTGTGGACAAACACAGGGTGTGATTTACTGTTAAAACAACAACACTGGTTACAACTGCTCTTTGGTTACAACTGCTCTTACAACTGCTCTTCTGCTTGAACACGGTTAAAAATAAATGTTTTCAAAGGCTCCTCACAGTGATGCCACAGTGGAGAATCGTTTTTGGTTCTTCAAAGAACCCGTCAGTCAAATGTTCTTAAAAGAGCCATGCCTTCCTTAACGTTTAATAGACCTTTTACGTTTTAAGAGAGACTTTTTTGCTACAAAAAACTCTTTGTGAAACAAAGGTTCCTCAGATGTAAAAGATTCTTTATGAAACCATACAACAAAAATGGTTCTTCTATGGCATTGTGAAGCAACACAGAGTGTTTCTGTAGGTGCCCGTGTTACCTGAATGGTCCACAGTCAAATGATGGTGGCAGGGTCATAATGGAATAGACCACAGGCATGAGACTGAGGAACAGGACAAGGAGCAGAAGTCCCATGTAGAAGTTATTAGACCGTGAGGCTTTGAACACTCTTTCATGGGGAACGTTACAGGCCATCACCGCCCAGCACTGGTAGTACATGGAGCTCAGCAAACGCAACACATTAATGCCCACCAGCCCAGGGGCGTAGAATGCACCCATCCTAAAAACACAAGTAATAATCTGCATGTTAATCTGTGTTCTAGATATAATGTTTGTGGAACCATTTCTCGCTATGCAACTTTTGTCCTGACGGTGATAAAATAACTAAGATGTTCTTCTCACTGTGGAGATCTTCTTACCAGATCATTCCCTGGTTGAAGATGAGCCCAAGAACATTCCCACTGATGTCAAACTCTGCGTAAGACGGCTGTAGAAACACGACACACACACACGCATGTATGGGGTTGGGTGAAGGTCTGTTTGCACTGACAACAGTAAGATATGTCACAGTAAAAGATACCACTTGCTGTCTCTCTCTCTCTCTCTGTAATTAAGTGCCCTGAATAGTGTAGTGTGTCTCTGTGACTCGGTTGTAAAGCAGCCCTATCGCCTGTCCTGCCACCTCTCATGGTGTTCAGTTGACCTCGGATGAGTGATTAGTATGTTACCTGTATCGAGTGACGGCAAAATTAGGGCGAAGGGACGTGTAGGAGACATGCAGAGCTCAGCCAGTGAACAATTTTAGGTTGTAAGAAACGCTGGCTAAACTAGCATTGCTAAACTAGCATTGCTAAACTAAATTTGTGTTCATCAGAGGTTACCTATGTTATGGGCTTAATTTTCACCATGATCTCTGTTGTAACGTGAGTAACAACCAGGTGTGAGAGGAAACTTACAAAACCTGCTTCCAGATCCCAGCACCAGCAGTAGTTGAGGAAGCGCACAATCACGGCCCGTAAGAAATCTCCTATCAGAATGGTGAGATACGTCACCTGGATATCTGACACTGTGAGCTTCACAAACTCCTAAAAAACAGATAAACAGGGTCAGAATTTCCATTTCATTGTGACTGAACACATGACAGTGATGAAGATAGTTATGTTGGTGATGACTCTCCAATTAACAGTGACTATTCTCAAAAAAAAAACCAAAATCATTCTTGAAGTAATTTTATAACTTTTGTAACATTAAATATCATATCAAAAACATTATCCTTAAGTTGTTAGTGAAACATTTTAACAATGTTACAGTATTAACTGTCTCAGTATTGTTATTATAGCCAAGCAACATTAATGCAATGTCTAAAAAAAACATTTGTTTTGAACGTTCCTAGAACTTTCAAAATAACAATTTTAATGTTTTAATGAAACATTGCGGAAACGTTCTTACAACTCAAAATTGTTTGCCGAGCGTAAACTTACAATGCCCACTTCCGTCTCCCAGCAGGGTCCCCTGATGACATCAGCAGGAGATATGTCTGGAGGAGGAATGTTTTCTGTAACATTGTGCTGTAAGGTGTAGTTAGCATAGTATTCTTTAAGAGCCCAGATGGTTTCGTTTTTGATCGTCTTCTCGTTCTCAAGCTGTAAACATACAGGGACAGCAGGTGTTACGGCTCATCAATAAAGTTCCAACCTCATTTGTTGTGTTCACTATACCTTGCCGTTGACCTCATCAAACAGCGCGAACAGGAACGTATAAAGGTTGCCCAGAAACAGGGCGAAAATTCTGGCTAGCTGCCACTTGAGTGCGATTCGGGGGTGATAGTCCTCCAGCTCGGCTATAACCTCAAACAGAGGTGGGCACACCAAACCCAACAGTGACATCACAATTTCCACCTGACCGAGGGAGAAAACAGTTTTAGAACTGTACTGTTGAAAAGTAAACATTTTAAATGAATGAAACCGATTTTTACCTCATTTTTTTGTAGCCACGACAATTCATTCCTGTCTTTTTTGGCAAATTCTTGAGATCTTTTGACCACAGCGTAGATCAGATAGCCACTCCCACCCAAACAGCAAAGGATGAGCATGTTGGCCAGGACCCGCAGGAACCTCCGCAGGTGAATGTTCTCGTCCTTCAGGTTTTCCTGTTCATCCACTATGGATTCCTGATGGAATAAAAACACAACTTTTAGGATCATTCCCTCGGAAGCTGGACATGTTCAGTGGGGCTGGAAACGGGATTTTGACCTTGAAGCTTGTGGTGGTGGAGGCAAACTTGTTGTCGGCGGTCTCTGGGTTTCCTATAAGATAATCCCAGCTGGTGAAGAGCTTCCAGCAGAATGTAAAGGCACCTTCTTCTGCTCCATCTCCTCCTTCATTGGCGTTTCTGGCCATTCTAAGAGAAGAACACAGAGGAACATTTTACTTCACAAAGGCCGCTCTTTTGTTTCTCAGGGTTGCTCTTTTTTTCTCATTGTTTTTTATTTATTAGGGGTTGCTCTTATATTTCTCATAAATCTGGATTTGGGTATGTTTGATGATGTACTCAGAAAGATACATTCGTATTGCATTCATTTTGAATTTCCGAGAGCAAACATCTTCAGTTGTTTTAGACTCACGTTCTGATAACCACCATCAGACTGTAGCCAAAGATACCGACACCAACCAGAAGATATGACAAAGGCAGCCGGTACTGCAGGAACCCGATGGTTCTCTGATTATTATAGAACCCGTAAAACATAATGGAGTACTTGCAATAACCCTGCAAAACAAGATGCAATCAGTTACAAACTCAAAAATCATCAATACTAACAGATAAAGGATGTCCAAAAACTCTTACTCCAAACTCAAACAGGACAGAGAAGTCCATGGCTGAGTCCTGTTCCTCTCTGGGGACTGTTTTTCTGGCGATAGACCCGTAAGGCATGCCCATCAAAACCTCCAGAAAGAGAAGACACAGGAACCTTCACATCATTGTAGAAACATATTGAAATCTTTCTTAGTCTTAATGACTCTATACTTGGTCTATCTCTCCTGATGAAAGCATTCATTCAGTTTATTCATTTCAGTTTAGGACAGCATATCTTGCTTAATATGATTTTTATCATTCATCATGTTAAATGTCATAGTCTCAGAAAATGTACATACTGTTTTAGAAGGCAGTCCACATTATCTTCTCATAAACCACTGAGATGGACATCTGTTTCCTTAAATGTGTTATACTTTCTATACTAAAATTTCTTTGTTTTTCTTTTTACTATATGTAAAGCTACTTTAAAACAATGCAATTGTAAGAAAATAAAATGAAATAAAAGATTGAATTTAGATAAAAGACATGATTGTCACATCTCACCTCAGGAATAACAACAAGCCCAAACATAAAGCCAAAGAGAACGAGGTTCAGTCCGTACATCCATCGCAGGAAAATGAAATAGGAGGCAACAGACGAGCCGAAGTGACCTGTGAGAATAAAACCAGTGACAGGAACCTGAATGTGAAGAACCTTTAACTCAATAAACAACAAATGAACATAGAGATGAACAGACTTTCCACTTCTTTTATCCGACTTTCCCAGGGAATGCAGGCCGTCTTGAAGTTTTCAAAATCTCTGTTGAACTTGATTAATTTCTGAGAAACGAGGAATACATGAAAACGGTTATAGCATAGCTCTGTATTTAAAATTCATCATAAAGCGTTTCAGTGTGACACATGCGTAGCTCCACCTTGGTCATCATAACTTTGAATGCGTAGAGTCGCCTCCCTTTTCCTTTGCCCAAGGCTCCCTCAAACTTTTCCACAAACCCCTGAGCTTCTCTAAAACAAAGTACAAAGATCTGTATTAACATAGAAATGAAACCAGCTTTAATTCAGATTGAGTGATTCAGAGTGACTCTGCATTTACACTTGTATGAAACAGTATCCAAACAAACAAACACGCTTTCAGTTTCCGATTCGGATTTCAGAGGCTTTGTGCATTGCTGTACATGTGTTCTGTTTACATGTAGGACAGGAAAAGGCAGATCTACTGAACTACTGGCTCTTAAGCAGAGTGACTGCTGTGCTGTAAGCACCAGACACGACACCAGAAAAAAAATATCATCTTTCACTCACACAACCTTCACACACTGTAACCTAAAACCGCAACCAATTCATTAATTCATCAATGCATAATGAATGCAAATGGTAAAGCAGATTGAATGGACACTAGATGGACAAATTCATTTCGTAACTGATTGTGTGTGAGGTCAATAACAGGGAAAAAGGCATTATGTAATGTTAGAGAATCAACCATAAAACCATGTACCTGCCAATTTTAGGTTGTAAGAGTTTCCCTAATGTTTCTATTAAGTAACAAACAAATTCAAAAAAGGTTATTTTGAAAGTTCTAGGAACGTTCCAAACAACCTTTTTTAGATGCTGTATTAACTTCACTGCTTGAGTATAAGAGTATAACGTTATTCAAATGTTTTTCATTCTGTACCATTTTTAAAATCTTCCGCTAACAACTAAATAACATTTTTGATGTGATGTATAACATAACAAAAGGTTCTGCACATGTGACTTCAATAACTTTGAGAGAGAACGTTAACCAACGTTCTGGAAACTTTCCCTGTTAGCAGGGTCCAAACGAAACCGTATCATGTTTCCAGAGACCTTAAACAGAGACCTCAGCATGAAGGAAACGGTGTCAAGCTCATGAAAGCGTAACACCTTTCTTCTGTCAGGGGTTACGCATGTAACACTCTCCTCAGAGCTTTGCCAAGCGAGTGTTTTATTCCCTACACCCCTCAGTGTCCAGTTTACTGACGCTTTCCTGGGCACCCTGTCTGTCTCTGCTAACATCTGAGGGCACTTGTCCAAACTCTTACTTGTCACCCACACTGGTCAATTCCACTGGGCGATCTGAGGTAAAAGTTCAGGAGAAGGCCAGTGAGTAATGAATGCACTGGCATGGAGTTAGTGTCAAGTGTTTTATCTCAACAATCAAGTGCATTTTAGATGATGGTGATTCCACAGAGCTCCATCTTACTGCTGTTTGATAAAATCAGCATTTTAAAAATGAAACACGCTGCTAAAAAAAGGAAAATTAGACTGCCGTGAATTTTCATGCTGATCCAAGCTGCTTGAAATCTATGCTAGTCATACCAACTTGACCATGGAAGTCTTGCTAGTTAATAGTTAAAAAACCTGGTGGTAATTTCAGCATGCAAAGCATATTTTGGTCTAGTCATTAACATGAGTTTTTTTAGTCATTAACTTGACCAACACAAAACAGTACAAAGTTAAGAGCACCTTTAAAACTCTGCTTAAAGTGCACCAGAAGATGAGAAGATTTAGGACAGCTGCAACACTACAACTCATTAGCTTTAATGAAGCACATAAGCAAACATGAAACTCATGCCACATACATGAACTTGAGGTAGTGGTTACCAACACAAGAGCTACTGCAAAGAAAATAACAAGAAGAGGGAAACCCTGTTTACTTCAGACACTTGAGTCTCCTCTTCATTCTCCAGGGTTTGTTCCTCAGTGTCGCTATGAGCTTTTTCTTCTCCTCCACCTCCTCTTTCAGTCGTGCCATCTCTCCCTCAGACAGAGACTCATCTTCTGATCCGCTGGCCGAGGAGGAACTGCTGAGGAACAAAGCCGTCAGAGATCCAACAGGCACCAGTCCATACAGTCCAGTTTAACAGTCCACAAGCACAGTGTTGGTTTGAAGTGAGATGAAGTGACGTTAAAAGCTCTTCCAGGTCATCAGTTGGAAGGCAAAAGATTGAGTAAAGAAATCAAATGTCCAGTGGCAACAGACTGTGTTATGGTGGTCATTGAAGGGACCAAAACTCTGGCAGTATAATAAACATCTCCTGAGATTATTTAAACAATTTGTAAACATACACAGTTAAAGTCAGTAACACATATTTTGCAATCACAAATTTAAGGCAGGAAAGGCATTTTGTTATGCTGGTTGAAATTGTCTTCACATCCTGACATCAATCACTAAGTGGTCTAAATATATATTTTAAATAAAAAAAACACCTGTTGAAGGCTTCTCTGAAATGTACTTCTTTTAACAGATGCTTTGAGATTTTAGTCCGACAGATGCAGTTTACAGCTTCATCATTGCATCAATGCAACACAAATGACTGAGAACATTTAAAAGTACTATGGCAATAAATTCATGTGGCCGTATTTAACACAGACTGAAGGCAGTGGAACTGAACTGAGAGTGAATGACACAGTGTGTGAGAAGAACTGAGGCTAAAGAATACTGCACCTGCCCTTGTTCTTTTTCTTATCCTTCTCTTCCTGTTTATCTTTCCCTCCTTTTCCCCCTGCTCTGCCATTTCCCTTCTTCTCCTTGGTGTTCTCCTCCTCTTTCTCCTTTTTAGTCACTCCTTTTTTCCCTCCCTTTCTTCTGTTTCCTTTCTCCTCTTCGCTCTCTTCCTCCGATTCTTCCTTCTTGGCTGCTCTCTTCTTCGCGCCCCCTGCTTTCCTCCTCCTTCCTTTCTGCTCTTCCTCGCTCTCTTCCTCACTTTCTTCCTTCTTCTTTCTGCTCTTCCTCTTCCGGGGAGCCTCCTCTTCCTCCTCCTCGCTCTCGTCCACGCTGTCCGCCGGCTTGGCTTTCTTTCCTCGGGCTGCAGGCTTTGCAGGTTTTTTTCGGCCCTTTGCTCTCCGTTTGGAATCCACTGGAAATGGGCAACAGGAAAACTTGTATCTTATAAACTAGTATACAAGTATTTTACAGTAAATACTGACAAAATATAGAATCTTAGAATATAAACACTGATAGAATAAAACCTCATGATATGAATTCATAAATATCCCTCAGGAAAACTTACCATCACTTCCACTGTCATATTCTCCATCAAACTCCATCCCAACTGAAACACACACGCAATTTATTAATGCCATGCATTTTAAATTAAGTCATTCCAGTGTATGGAACTGTTTCTTTTTCTAAATGGTTTGCATGATATATTTTACACACTTCGATTGCTTCATTAAAAATAAACGCTGTGATGCATAAGATCTACGGTTAACAAAGAGCCATTAGTCAAACCCTGACTCAACAGTGTTACTGAAAACAGTGTTAAACAGATTCTTACGATAATACTATCATATAATAATATACTATAATAATAATCTGCTCTAATTGTCAGTGTAGCAAAACTGCAGTTTTCTGTCCTCCACATGAAACCTGATGGATATAAAAACTGGCACCTCTGACTGTTTACCTGTAAATAACCTTTAGAAGAAATGACAATCATGAGATTAGATTTACGTACCATCATCCATGGTAACTGCAATATCATTCGTTTTGCGTGGCATTTTGCTGGAGTTGTCCTGATATTCTCCTGAACTCGTGAAACATCTACAGCTGAAGACACACCTGATGTCTGATGGCTCTGTGCTAACAGCTGCTCCCCTCCTAAAAAGGCATCAGATGTCTCCTTGACTACAGAGTGGTAGTCAAGATCTGAAGCCGTCTTGTGAGGGCAGTAAACAAAGGTGCAGTAAATGGGGCAGATGAAAGATTAAAATAAGACGACAGCAGTAAAGGCACTTTTCTGACTCTACATGATCTCTAAACACAAGATTTATTTTAAGCATAAACAGATTTCATTAAACTAAGCTAAAATATTAATTGTGTTGGATTTGCTTAATATTTTGACAGCTGGGAGCCACACATTTCACAAGCATATCCTGTGTAGGCAAAATAACAGAACCAGCATGATATAATGAAATATATCAAGCTGAAATTTAGACTAATATCTATAAAAGACTAAATCTATAACTAATATCTATAAAAGACTGAAAAAGACTAATATCTATAGTTGTATCTATAGTTGTAATATCTATGTAGTCATTAAATGTTCCATAATTCTCTTTTGGAGCAACTGAACAAATTTCTTTTCTATTTCTGCATTTTTTCTTGGTCTCACAGTAAGAAGTTCAGAACAGACAATGTACATCTGTGATCCTATTTTTCAATGACAAAGACATATTCACGTAATAAACACTGCATGCTTCCTGTTTGTGTGTAAATGATGAGGAATGATGTTAACAGGAAGTTCAGGCACTTTATCCTGGTGTTAAGACACGGCATCCGAAAGCCATTAATTGTTTTGAGTTAATTATGCACAACTGCTCTACTACTATAACGTCCGGTAACAGAATTACATTCCCACAGATCAGATGTCCAGCACATTAAACAAATTTCTCTGAGGTACCAGTAGTTAGAGGTGAGGTCTCCTGAGGTCTACCAGTGAGGAGACCTGAGATCTCATCAAGGTTTCTTACCTTTATAAACACAAAAACAATCCACAAATTATACATTTAAGTTATTAGTCAATACTTTTCCAAGGTCAATTTCAACATTATTTTAATGTTGTCACAACCTTTCCTAAACCTTCTTTTAGCAAGTAAATAAAAAAAGCAGTAGCTTCAATTAACAATGGCTCCGTAAACAAACAAATAAACGGAATCTCAAATAACTCCCATTAATACGTAATGAGGATCGCCCGTGAATTATGGATGGCCGTTTGCAATGTTAATGAAACTTATGCGCCAATTCTCTAATAAATAATCGTCAAGATTTTGTGTAACCGATATGGTGACATCATAAAGTTTTTACCTCAAAACACCTCCGATCTCCTTTAACAAGACCTTCAAAGAACAATTTTATTGTCAATATAATCTTCAAATGGGTCTGGAACTTCCGACAAATAACTAGTACACAGCATAACCCCAAACAGAACCGGGTTGGGCCATGAAAGCACAAGGGCGATAGGTGCGTTATTGCTGCCAAATCTGCAACCAACGGAAAATAATCGGAGACATCAGACACCCGCAGAGCTGAGAGCAGATTTGGGAATACAGTACAGCGCATGGAAATGTTCCGGGTCACCTGACCTGTCAATCAAGATAAAGCTGAATGGATTTGACAAAAGAGAAACAATGAAATAGAGAAGAAAGGTGGGATGAGTCAAGCTGTCAGTCCGTCTTATATGGTAAGATCCTGAGATCTTGAGATGATGTATTCTGGGTGTCCTATAGATGCTGTGTAAGACACACACAAATGCACGACTCGCAACAAACACCCACATGATGTTTTTTAATGAGCACTTTTTGCATTTGGCATAACAGACACTTGAGAAGATACGCCTAAAGCTTATTAAGAGAATATCTGTACGTTTGCATGAAAATATTAAATTAATTATGTGAAGAAATGACATGGCCCAAATTTAGCCCGTGTGCAACAAGAGAAGTCATTTCTCTTTCACAGAGATAAGAGTTCTGTCAATCTAGAGTTACAAAGCCACTGAACACTTGAATCTTACTAAACACACATGACATGCAGGGCAGAGCATTGGGCCTATACTGTAATATACTGTAATATACTGTAATATACCGTATTGCATCCACATCAACAACAAATAGTGGCCATTTAAGTGCTATATAAAGGCTATGCATGCAACAAACACAGCAGGAAATGCAAATCTTTATATTAACACAATGTAGAAAATACCACCAGAACACAGCCCAGCTAACAGGGAACATTCTCAGAACATTGACTAATGTTCTATTAAAGTTATTTCAAAGTTTTTAAAAAAAAAAAAAAGTCATGGCAGGAACATTAGTAGAATGTTTTTTAAATTTAATCCATCACACATCAAAAAATATTAGTTTTAAATGTTAATGGAACGATAGACCATTGCAGAACTCAAAAATGTTTAAATAATGTTCTTAACTCCAAGCTATAATGTTAATACATCACATCTAATAAGCTAGACATTTTGAATGTTTATAGAACCTTCAATATAACATTTTTGTAATGTTCTTACAGCCTAAAATTGTTAGCTGGGCTAATGTTGTGTTTTCAGCATTGGTCCCAAGTGTGTGATGCTGATGCAGACAAAACCTCCTTAACTAGCTAAACCAGCAAAACCTCCTTCCTTGTTTGTGGCTGAACAGTTCAGCTAAGCAAAGAAATGTTACCAGGCCAGACAGGTGTGGTGATTATTTCCTTCTGGAATGAGAGTGTGGGTTTCCTGGGAGATGTCCAGACACAGCGTGACCCCGGGACACGGGAGCCCGGGTGGTTGTGTGGGTAGAAGAGACCCCAGACCCTTGGGAATGCTGAGCCTGTGATTGGCGAACGGAGCGACTATTCTGTCCAGCCTGTCTGTGCTGCCCTGTTTCATTTAAACGACTGTTCTCTTCATTTGATCCTGAGAATGTAGACAGTCAAACAGTCTCATAAGTCGAATTACAGGCACAAAAAAGCAGCTGTTGTTCAAAGTAACTCAGCAACATTAATAGAACGTTTTCCTGCATTTGAAAGCGGCTCTTACCTACATCACAGTCGGTGTGGCTGTGCTGTCCTCCAGCGCTCAACGCCTGCTCCAGTTCACTGGCTGCCTTTAGGGCTGCAAGTTTATTCTTCTTCTTGTTTTCCTCATTTTGCTGTAAAAACAGAATTAAAACTGTCAGAAAAATGGCTAAAATGCAGAGCAACTGGTTAAACGTTCAATTCATGTTTACTTTAATAGACTTTTTCAATGCATATTGATTCAATGCAGCTATACAGCAATGCAACGTAATGCACATCACTAGAAAACTGTTATTTGCAACAAGTGATAGCCGAATTCCAGAGGGATGTTTTCAGCTAACAATGTTATAAGGTTATAAGAACGTATCCCTAACGTTTCCATTAGACAACAAAATGTCACTTTAGGTTACAGTTAGGTTACGAGGCAGGTTAGCACTTACCCAGTAAACTGATAGAATGTGTTGTCAAAGGTGTGATCATGGACTAAACTAACTACATTAAACTGATGCTTTAAAACTTTTATAAAGCATTTGGTTCTGAAAACCTTATTATAAATGATTAGGGGCCAGTGTTTGGTTTTACCACCTAGTGAAGATTTGCATAGGGTCCCATAGATTTTGTGCATATATAATATATATATACAGACAGCACATTTCTAAACTTACCGTTTGAAGTTTCTTTTTCAGCTCCAGGTTTACACGTCTGTATGTTTTAGAGGTGGACTGTAAATAATATATTGCAAGCCTAAAATCATACAGAAATGAATGCATGTTTTATTGAAACACCCTTACAGAAGTACAGAATAACACACGTACATTTGCACTTACACCAACAACAGGAGAAAAGGCAACACGAGTCCAGGATTTGAGGCATAACTAAACACTTTCCCAATCCAAGGTGGGAAATCTGTCTCCAGGGTTTCCTGAATCACGTCAAACATGCGACTTTTCCCACTGAAGATAGAGGAAAACACTTAATGTGAAGCATAAACTTCAGGCACAACTTTAAACTCGTGTGTTTAGACGCCGTACGGATCCTGCTTTACTTTATAAACGCAGGTTTAAATCTGTACTCATGCAAATTTAAATAAAGTTTTTGAATCTAAAGCGAGTGATACGGAAGCCATTTTTAGGGCGGCGCTCTGCTGCGCTCTAGTGGTGACGACGCGTCATGGCAGGATTGTGATCATTGTTGTTTAGTGGCATAATTCATATTTTTGTCTTCAATGACAAGCCTTCCACTGAAAAATATGTCATAAAATATGTACATTTTATTTATTAAATCTTATTAAATATGTAAATATATTTT
>JBAJNP010006871.1:0-24247 GCA_036877545.1 Yasuhikotakia modesta | reverse complement strand
TCTCACTCTTTGCCTGACTGTGTCTATCATCTCTCTCTCTCTCTCTCTCTCACACTCTTTGCCTAACTGTGTCTATCATCTCTCTCTCTCTCTCTCTGTCACTCACACACTCTTTGCCTGCCTGTCTCTCTCATCTCTCTATCACTCAGTGTTTTGGGTGTGTGAGTGAATGATGGATCAGGATGAAATCTGTACTGAGTCGGGTCATGGACAATCTAAAGAGCGCATCAGATTGCAGGGAGACAGCGTCTCCACTAAAGCATTCAGGCTCTGTACTGAACAGCAGCTCGTTCCGCTGTGATGGGAAGCCTGTGGGGTTTGTGCTGGTACATGCAGGTGAGTTTACGTCCCTTTGCATCTACATGTCATCGTGTATCATTAGACATTTCAGCAGAAGGGATTGAACCCCAATCAGATATATTCTGGGCTGTGCATAAGTCATCCTATATTAATATAGAAATTATTCAGATCAGATTCCTCATGTTTGGATCTTTGGTATTTGGTGGGAGTTAAAGTTTAAGATAAAACTTTAGTTTAACTTCACTTGCAGGAATGTAGATTCTGTTAAAACCCTCCACCTGTTTCATTCTGTGATTTTTGTCTCCTCAGGGGCAGGATATCACTCAGAATCCAAAGCCACGGAGTACAAACATGTGTGCAGGAGAGCCTGTCAGAGAGTGAGTTACCTGCCTCCATACACAACCTCTGCTGTGACCTCTGACCTTATAAACCACTCAGTCCAGCTGTCAATCTCAGGAGTCTCTGATGTGCTGTGTGTACTGTATGCTTTAAGCAGCACCATTTTAAAACTGGTGCTGCAAGCAGAGGGTATTTTACAAAACCATAATCACAATCATTAAGTCCATAAGTCCTACAAGTACAGTGGATGATTTTGTTGGGAAAAAGGTTGCGCGTGTGTGTGTGTGAAGGCTGAAAACAAGAGCTCAAGCTGCAGTGAAACACCTGTTCCAGAGGATCTGAGTTATGTGTTGATAACCTGACACCAGCGGCTGCTGCGCTGCTGCTTAACATAACACTCAACACTCGCTGCTTACAGCGCCAGTGCACAGCATGAAATCTGCTTCATTTCTGTCCTCTTTGTAATGAATCACTTGTGCATTTTATGTGCATTATTTTAGCATGAGCTGCTTTGCTTTGGGAATAAAATGTGCTGTAATAAGTCAGAGAATTAGACTCTCAGTGTGTGAAACTGGCTCCAGGCTTTGACAAGTTTCTGTCATCAGCTGTGGTTTGTTATGTTCAGGCGGTGGAGCGGCTCAGAGCTGGAGGACCGGCGCTGGAGGCCGTGACTGCAGCTCTTATAGAGCTAGAGGTGATTGTGGATCAACACATCTTCTGCTCTCCAGTTTTCAGTTTCCTGTCTGCCATGTCTTCCTGTAGCCCCGCCTACAGCTACATAAAAAGACCAGTGTTTTATAGAGATTGTTTAATATAGCATAAGTTGGACAGAGACTAGTGTGCCCTAGAAACTAGTGTTTTTGTGTGGTTCTCCTGTTTCCTGAAGAAATGAAGATGAGTGTTTGTTTACAGGACTCTCCGTTCACTAACGCGGGAACCGGGTCCAACCTGAACCTGTTGGGTGAGATCGAGTGTGATGCCAGTATCATGGATGGGAGGTCACTGAATTACGGAGCCGTCGGGGCTCTGAGCGGTGAGTTCTGCACAGTCACACTTAACCAGATCATTTATAACACGTTCACATGTTTATTGTTTAAATCAGGGATCAAGAATCCTGTGCTGGTAGCCAGAAGACTGTTAAGTGAAGCTCAGAAAGGGAAATTATCAGCGGGCAGAATTCCTCCCTGGTGAGTTTCTCTCTCTGTTCTGCGACTGTTAAAGAGGTTTATGGACATTTAAACCATCATATGTCATTGATTAAACATTATATTTTAAAGAAAAACACCTTTTAAAAACAAGTCCTTGACTCAGTTTTTTAGTGGGCAGAGGAGCAGAACAGTGGGCGATCAGCCACGGTATCCCAGCATGCCCTGCAGACAAGATGACCAGCAGTGAGTATCAGACACACACACACATATTTCTGTCTTGGGTGGATGTTAGTGCAGGAATAACTGTTGTGGCTTTTTTCATCTCTTTCCAGAGTTCAGTTTGTCGGCCTACAAAAGAAACAAGAGGAAGATGGAGTTGGCGGAGGAGGTGGAGACAAAGAAGAGACGACAACCAAATAAACGTGTGAGTGATCCAGAATGTCTCATTAATTGCTTTAATATTCCATACAGTATCTGTTAGCATCTTATTTTAGCATGTCAACAACATCACAGGTTCACATTTAAGCCTGGTGAACATTACAGGTGATTTAATGATTGTTGATGCTCTGCTGTGATTTGAGGTCTGTTTCTCACCTCTGCTCTGCTCTGATCTCCTGCACACACATCTTGAAGTTATTTCACTCCTGTAATGTCTTGAACATGCTGAATCTGTGATTGGACAGGTGCTGAGGTAAAATAGGTTCCAGCGCCAGTCCGTCAGCGGATCGTTCGGTGTGACGCTTGTGTTGTCCTGAGGAGAAAGCAAAACATGGGTCACTCGTGGGTCGTTAGAAGCAAATTACAGTGTCTGTGTATCCCAGGAAAAATTTGGCCGAAAATAATGTTATTTGACAGGAAAGACAAATATGTTGAGGTCTAACTTGTAAATGTTTGTTTTAAAGATAACAACAGTTTAAAGGAACTGAATGCTGTTAGTTCTGTCCGCATAAATGATCTGGGCCTGCAGGGTGCCGCACGGTACCGTGTCTCTGTTTCTGAATGCAGTCCAGTTCAACACACCCTTTGTTCTGAAGCTGTGCATTAAACAGTAATTAAAGTAATGACACGTCCCTCAGCCGGCTCTCAAGTGGCCTGTGGTTGGTTTTCATAAGATGCATGTTTACTGTTTAACTGAGGATGAAATGCATTTGTATCACATGTCTGGAGGCCGTAAGTCTCTTAGAGACTTAATTTAATACATTAAATCTGCTTGAACTCTGTAATGTGTTGTGTTGTCTCGTGCAGAAATAACGTCTGCTGCTGTTGTAACATAATATAGTTCAAACTTGTCATGACATTCAAATTCAGCCACCAAAACTGTTCTGTAAAAACTGTATTTGTGTGCAGATCCAAACTGAGGCTTCAGATTCCCTCCCTGAGCTGATGAACGTGTTTTACTAATCGTTCTACTTCACACACCAGAATAAAGACAAAACTGATTCACTTCTAAGACATAAAGGTTTTACAAACAGCCAGCAATAAAAGAATGTTTTTGGAATGGATCTGAAAGCAGATGTTGTAACTGGAGTTGATGGGGTCAGTAATAATGATGTTCTGCTTTCTGCTCTGAAGTTACTTCATGTAATAATCTGTGGAGGTCTGTAGATCTGAGCTCCAGTAATGACTCTCTGTTCATGGGAAGATTGAATTATAGATGAAAATTGTTGCAGTTTCCCAGGAAAGATGAATTTGTAAAGTGGCTCTATGCAACTCTCTTTAAAGTCCACAGCAATCAGCCAATCAAAACAGTGCTTTCAGAATGAGCACTTTAGCCATTATAAACCTGCGCTGGCGTCATTTATCCCACGCTGATTGATAATTGAACACAATTGGGTTTATTTCCTGAAGTTAGACAGTGAAGTAGGTTTGATTCTTAGGTCTGTGAGGGGTTTAGGTTTGGTTGTGGCTGGGTCTTAAACAAACTCCATCAAAACCCCCCAAAACGTTCAATCATGGGTTCTGAAAACATGCCTTTGTGATGTTGCCAGTAACTACAGACTCTTTGTTCATCATTATTGGCGTGTTCGTGTATAAGATACACTGACATTTTAAAAGAGCACATTTATTTTTAAATGAAGTCAGGATGTTGAATGGCAGAAACTCAAAGTTCTGTTTAGTGTCTTGTGTGCCGTAGGAAACTGTAATGAAACGGAGTTTTGTCTGCAGGAGAAAGAGTTTGGCTGCTTGGAACCGGTGGGAGACGTTCTGGTGGACAGTGAGGAGAATAATTCTGCTCGGCTGGACACGGTCGGAGCCATTGTGGTGGATCAGGACGGAAACGTTGCGGCTGCCGTTTCCAGCGGAGGCCTGGCCATGAAACACCCGGGACGGGTCGGACAGGTAACTGCTTAATCTGTTAAAGTTAAGAAGCATGCTGTTAAACAGCGTATTTGTTAAACAAATTAGCATCACATCTCAGCTAGTTTTGCTTTTGGACTCAATAAATGTTTTGGACTCAATAAATTGGACTTCATTCTGTTTTCAGAATAAAAACAATATTTTCAGAATGTTCTTACAAACAAAAAAACAATCAAAAGCAGGACATTAAATGTGTAACTGTAATATTTGTCCTGATTCTGGGATGTTTTGTGTCTCAGGCTGCTCACTACGGTTGTGGCTGCTGGGCTGAAAACGCCCGTGATGTCAGTCTTTACTCCACAGCTGTGAGTACCTCAGGTATTACAACACCGATCACATGACTGTGACATCACTCTTTTAGATTGTCCGTCCGTTCAAGTCAATAAGCCACAGCCATGATTCACTGTCTCTACAACAAACACAAACAGAGTGTGGTCTGTGTGTCCATGAGGATTTCTGAAAGCAGTTATGATGAAGACAGCATGTTATTCCTGGTCACACACGGAAGCATTTGAATAAACGCTCTACAGTTCAAATTCCCAAAAGCTGGTTGGGTGAAAGTGTCATGTTGTTTCTGCTGATGTACGTTTACGCTTTTAAAAATGATTTAGAACTATATTAAAAAAAAAGAGCATTTTGCTGATATTAATTTCCAGACATGACTGCACCCAGAACTATATTATACTTCACCAGGATTTAATAATCACACACCCTGTAAAAAAGCTGAGCTTTAATTGGTTGAACTGTAGTCTCTTTTTCAGTCAGAGGGACCTGAACACTGTTCTTGAATCAGTTTTTTTGATATTCACTCATTGCTGGAGTCTAAAATAATACCAGCGCTGTTTTACACGTGTGCTTCCTGTTGACATTTTACTCCTGTGCAGCAGGAACAAAACTCACATTTTGTTTTGTGCCTCATTGTTTTTGATCGCCAGCCATTTCAGAAAGGAAAGCAGAATCGCACATTTTATCACCTCTCCTCTGGGCCGTTTCAGCTTGTGTTGCTCTTTCACCCTCCTCAGAATTAAAAGCGCATGAGGACGACTGGTTGAACGTTTGCTCCAGTGCACCTGCTTTTCATTTCCCATATTAAAATGTCTTCCTGTCAAAAGGAGAAAAACACGCAGCTCGATTTCTCCCTCTGCTCGTGGGTGTCCGGGTCAACTCTGTTACTCTCTGTTACTCTGCGGCGTTTGCATCAGTTTTGCTAAAGAACAAGCTCAGTTTCCTTTCCTGGCCTTTTCCTGTCATCTCTGGTTGTTTTACTAACTTTCCACTGGAAGTGGAGTTTGCGCTTTCATGGCATTGTTTGCTTGTTAAATAAACTGTTAACTTGTGGAAATGTTGCCAATAATATCCGTTTCTCTCAAGAGAACAGGAGAGTTACCATAACCTGAAAAAAATGAGCCAGCCGTGTGTTTGTCCATCTGAACGAAAATAAAAAAGGCAAAAATGAAAGAAATTAGCGTCTTGTCTTGGCAACAGAGTTTTGTTGTAGTTACAGATATTTTACGAGGCCTCACATTTGTGTTTACAGAAACAACACGTCTGTTTTCTTTATACTTGATGGTTTTTGGGGTTGAGAAGCTGCCAGACATTTGTGTTGAAGGCATTTCTTAACAACCTTTTCTTGTGAAAACTGGCTGCTGGACACATTTGTGTATGTAAGGCAAACAACGACTGACTGAAGTTCTCCATAGTTCCCTGTGACACCTGTCAGTGTGTCTCTGTGTCTTTACTGTTACTCTGATGTTCTGACCTTTCATCTAATGCCATGATTTAGATGATCCAATTCGATTTTAGGTGAATCACTTTATTTGTCATTTAATTATGGTGTTTTGTGTTGTTTTTGCCCTGCAGTGATAGATAATTGATGTTAGGTGTGTCTGTGCTGTTGCAGGTTCTGGAGAACATCTGATTCGGACCGTGTTGGCCAGAGAATGTTCTGGAGCTCTGCAGGCTGAGGACGCGCACCAGGCTCTGCTGGGGGCTATGCAAAACAAATTCATCAGTGAGTTTCTTTCACAGACTCTCTGACCCTCCCGTCTCTCTCTCTCTTTTAAACCAGCATCACTTCACCACGAGTGAGCAAGAGCAACTCTGATCTAAACAACAAAATCATTAACAAGTTGCTTGACTGGAAATGAAGGCTACAAAAACTCGCCTGCTGTGACTGTTTGTTTGTTCGGATTTAGGATTCAGTGAAATTCTTTTAAATGTGCTCCACAAGTTTTGGGTTAAACCATATTTCTGTGGCCACAGTTCTTTCAGATTTGGTAAATGCTCTGAGGAGCGTGTTTGAGGAGGTCAGAGCTGTTTCATGTGCAGAAGCTCTGCTTCCTCGTTTGTCTTTCTGGCCTCGTGAAGTTTGTTGATCTCTTTGTTTTTATATTAAATGTAACACACGGTTCATGTGGGAATATTGTTGGTTTTGGCCCGAGACTTTAATAGTTTTGTTGCACGAGAGTTCATGAAACAAGTGCAGATATTTAGAGATTCTTATGGCTTACTGTCATAGTTTCCTTGTTTGTTTAAGTTTAAATGCTGCAGTTTTTTGGTTAGTGAACATTTACTGTAGAAATGTCCAAATTAAAAGTCAATCAAATAGACATTCAAAAGAAACATTTGCTCCATTATAGTGGAATAATAAAATTGTGTTTCCTGACGCTCTCGTAATATTGTGTTTAAATCACAAAATTATTGTGTTTGTTTTGGGAAAACTTTATTTGCTTTTCTGCTCCATGTGGGGTAACAAAATGAACTTCTACCATTAACCGTTTAAAAGTGGAAAGTGGATTTGCTCCCAGTTCTTCTCATTCGGTAATAAAACAAACTCTTTGGAAATAATAATTGTTTTCAGTGGTTTAGGTTGGCAGTGGGAGTTCAGAAATGTATAGCCTCATTTCATTCTGAGAACAGAGCGCTAGGAAACTATTGGCCAAACTGACTTTGATGGTTCTAATGTGTGTTCATGTGAATCTCAGGTCTGAACTGACTGTGGTTTGTGTGTGAAAGGCTCACCGTTCCTGGCAGGTGAGGACTGTGTTCTGGGTGGAGTCATCGTCCTGAGATGCTGCACATGTGGAGAAGACCAGAAGTCTGAAGATATCAAGGCTCTGCTGGGTACATGTTCCTCTGTCCAAAACAACACAGTCAACTCTGAACAGCCCAAACTGAAACACTAAACCTGAAAACAATAACAATAAACTCATGAAAGACTGAACGAGTCTCAGAATGTCACTGATAAAAACTGTAGAAACTGAAATTAAACAAAGAAAGACTCAGAAACCTTAAATACCTGAAGGAGACCCTGACTGCAGTCAGTAGACTGATGATAGTTTCGGTCTTGATGAACGTTTGCAGTGTCAGTTTGTGTCTGTGGTGATGGTTAGCGCTGTTAGTCTGTGTCAGTTATTTGCGTCTGCTAGTTATTTGAGAAGGTGAATCTAATGATCACTGTCTGTCTTTTGTTGGTTCAGTTGAGTTCCTGTGGAGTCACACAACAGAGAGCATGTGTGTGGGATACATGTCCACACAGGACAGTAAAGCCAGGGTAAGTTCCTACAGTTCCCCTCCATCTTCTGCACTGAACCCATTTAACAGAGACACACAGGTGTTTAGTGCTTTGGTTTGGGGTTGTTGGTGGACATTGTTGGTGTTTTAGCCCCTGCTTGCACTGGAGGTTCACGTGCGGGTTTGAGGTATGGATCAGTTAAAAGCACAACTGACACCCGTGCAAAAGAGCGTCACCATTTTCCGCTGACTGCCGCTGTATGTGACATCCTGTGAGGGGCTGATATTTCTGACAGGTGCCCAGGAGCTTAAGGATTAAACCTCTCCTGTCGTTCTCTTACTGAGAGCTGTCGCATTCCTCCCAGAGTCGGAATGCAACCGTGCATGTGCTGCAACCGTCCATGCGCTGGAGCCGCACTCCCAGCATGCACCAGCTTCTCCACCACACTCACGGTTGCTCTAAACTTTCTCTCTCTCTCTGTTTCCAGACTCGTATATCCAGACTTCCTCCAGGAGCTGTGGCAGGACAGTCGCTGGCCATCGAAGGCGGAGTTTGTCGACTTGGGGCAGCGAGTGACTGAAGTCGTCCTCAGTTTCTGCAGCAATATGCCAGTACCCCGATCATGTCACATGCTGGACAGTATAGGGCACAGTCCTAAATGGATAAAACAATTGCAATACATCTTTTCTTCCGTGTCTTTTCCTTTATTCTCTTTCCTGCACACTTACATAAAAATATAATCTTTTCACAGTGATTTTCCAGTATAATTGTTTTTATTATTTTTTTTATAAAGCAATGGTTTCTGTGAACAGTATCTGCAGCATTATTTGTGTCTAGTCAGTGCACTTCTAGACTAGTGCACTACACTGGGTTTAGTGTGCTTCCAAGAAACGTCTCAGCCGCTAATGTGGGCTGAACATGACCTGATGCTCCATGTTCTTCCTTTAGAACAATATTCAATGTTTCTCTCTTTTGTAAATAAGCTATGGGTTGTTTAAACAGGGTTCCATTTACATGAGTGGTTTGTTTATTGCTTACATTTGTAATACTTGATGTTTAATATTTTACAGTTAAGTTTTGACACGTCTGATGGTAAGACGATGATCGTTTTGTGAAACATCAGTGAAGTATCTCCGTTTCAGGATGTTTCAGTTTCTGATATTTTTGTGTTTAAAGTTTGAGTCGCAGTTAGACACACATGATAAAAGTCTTTTTTAAGAACAGTCATCACCATTTTATTTGATTTATGCAAAGCATGTTATCGGTTTAGTTAAAGTTGGAGTGTTAATAAATCTAACTTTGCACTATGTTGATTTAAGATTGCTACAGTTTTACAGGGTTGATGGGAAAGTTATTCTGATGAGACTAGATGCACTTGCACTTTTGCCCGGCGTCTTACTAACTGCACTGCTCGCAAGTGTACTAGCAAACACATGCCCAGTTCCCTTGAACGGTGCATGATGAGCAATCCAAGTATGCATACTTTAGTGTTCACTTGACTTTATCTGAAAGCTGCATAGTGCACTTCTGCGGGCTGTAATATCAGGTGAACAGTGTGTGTAGTGCTCAGGATATATAAGACCCCAAACAGGAAGCTTAAAAAAGACTGTTAGTCCATCTCTAAAAATGCAACATATATTTGTACACAGATAAAATGTCTGTATTTTATAATGGCAGAAAAATGAGAGCGTCTGTGAAATGTATTTATAAGTGACACTGAATCAAACGTGTTAAAGTTTGTTACTGATAAGGGTATTTTTGGCAAGTTCTAATGTTCACTGAACTGGTGTGTGAGACGATAGTGCAGTTTCTATCTTTTTTTATCTCTAGCAAGAAAAATGTAACGTGTATATGCTTTCAGTTGATTTGACCTTGCATTTATTCTGAAATGTCTGTTACCGTTTGCTACAGCCGATTGTAATAATCTCTTGCTATTATAATGCTTAATAAAACTGAGACGTGGTGTGTAGCTCTGTGTGATTAATTGTAAATCGTTTATTTGTATTTTTGGCGATCTGTTGTTCAAAGTCAGCAGTTTGTAAAAATGCATCTGTTCTCATTTGTTCGTCTCCACGTCTCATGAGTTCCTGCAGCGTTCCAGACAAACACACGGTTCTATTTGTAGCGTCACGTTTGTTTTTGAGGTTCTAACAGACAGTGAGAGTTCTATCCCTGTCCTGCTGCTGCCGGTTCTGCTCCCCACATCTTATAATCTTTACTGTGGGCTGCCAAAAATGTATAGTCTAGAAATAAATGACACACTGGACAATAACCGAGAGGTGGAAATAGACGCTGGAAAAAAGTCAGAGCTCACAAACGTCTCGTGTCGTATACAGCGTCTCGCTGGAGCTCAGCTGCTAAAGTCTCACACTAACAGGACTGACCCCACAGCTTTGAAAAGAGATGCAGGGTTTATAAGGGGTTACGGGGTACAGGGGTCCCCCACACTGAAGGGGTGTTCAGTGCCCTGCACCTAGAACTTAAACTCAGAACAGACGGCAAGCAAGCAGAGATCAAAGGCGGCTGTCTGTCTGCTCCTGTCAGAATGAACTACAGCCATGTGTCCTGCCTCTCTCTCTCTCTCTCTCTCTCTCTCCACCCGCTGACAGACAGGTAACTGCTGCTGTCACTAAAACACTTATCACACTGTGTCTGAACCAGTTATTAGTCCTCTGCTCATGTCACACAAAGACCTTCAGACAGAAACGTCTCCATCACAACAGACGTGAGGAGACGTGTCACAACAACTTTACAGCTTTACTGATGAGATTACTGATGAGATTATTATAGAGAGGATAAGTGAATGTGTAAAAACACATAACACACCTCAGAACTTACCTTCAGACATATAAACATGTTGCTTTAACATTTATTTGTGTTCTCATTCACTTATTTGTAAGGGTGCATTTAAAGTGAGAGGTGAAGACTGAGGTCAGAGGGTCATGAGGTCATGTGTGTATTTTCAGCCACATTTATGGCTTTCTTGTGTATCAGGTCAGGTCAGCTACTTGACCTGTTTGTTCAGCTGCCTGTACATCATTCCTCACCCCTCCCCTGCCAGCAGACCACTTTAGGTTGGCCACTGGACCAGGTAATACCCTATTTTCCACCAGAACCTTTCAGGCCCAGGCATTGTAACCAGTCCTTGCCAAACAGCGACAGGTCAGCTATTCCAGGTTCGACACTTTCTAATTAGCCTCGCATGCGACCGCAGTGTTGCGGGCCAGACACTTCCTGAAATGTGCTGCAACCATAAAGTGCAGCGCTGAGAAAGCAGTGAGAACACAACAGCAAAGGCTTCCAGGAAACCAGCGCTCCTCTCCTCTCACATAAAAGATGGTAAACGGCTCGTTTAAAAGCCAGAGAAACGGTTCTGCCTCACTGCAAACCTGCCTGGCCTGAGCGCTCACTTTCTTCTCTGCAGTCGTACATTTTCAGTTGTTGTTTTCCAGTAAACATCCTGAAAACACCATAAAATAACTTGTTTTCAATGCATCCATCATAAATGTTATTTTATTTCACACCTAAAACATCACATTTACAAAAGTGCTTAATTTAAGGTGCATTTCTGCTTCCTAAGTAACTTGTGTTTTTAAAGGTGTTTGGATATTTACTGAAAACAAGAACTCTGATAATGTCAGTTATTCTGCAGCACAACACAACAACATTCTCCAGGAACATGTGGACTGTGTGAGAGATCTGCCGCTTTAACACAGGCCTGATGTTGTGCAGTAAGGCAGCCTGTGCTTTGATGTTGAGGGGCTCTGAGGAAGACGTCTGACTGAATAAAGATCACCGCTGCTGAATTCAGACGAGCGGCAGAATCCACTGACAGACTGACAGGTTTTAAACACCTGCTCTGGTCTTCAGGCTGTGAGCTGCTCTGGTTATGGTCAGTATCTGGGTCTCTGAGCTGCACAGAGTCTTTCTGATCATCTGGGGCTGTTGAAAAATCAGCTGCTTAACTGAACACATCACTGACTCCAGGTCCAAATAAATAAAATGCAGTCCAGTTTACATTTGTGTTAAAAAAGATAAATTAAGTTGCATTTTAGCTTTGCATGCTGAGGAACGTTTTTTAAAACAATAATTTCCTTTGAGAAATCATCAAGCAAAGTGAAATGCTGCAGTTTGTTGTGCATGCGGAGATCAGATGTAGAGCTGGAACTGATTCCACACAAAACCTTAAACATCAGACACAGCATCACTGCAAACATCAGAGAGGATGTCTGAGGTTTCAGAGCATCAGATAATGTGGCCGTTTGATCATGTGACTGAATGAACATGGCTGGAGAAATTACTGAGCAATCTGAGAAGATGAGCTTGAAAACTGAATCTGAGCTGTTTGAAGTGGGAAAGTGTTTAACATCAGACATCAAAGCTGAGCTTAGGTCAGTTTCTGGATAAAGATAATAAGAATCTTGTGGAAAGACTTAATGTTTAAAGGAGTTTAATATCTGAGGATTGATCTTATTCAACAGCCAGTGAAGGTGAAAGATCTTTGACCTCAGCAGTTCCTGTGAGAGAAACATCAGCACATTTGATCTTTGATGTTACACCACCTATTTATTTATCATTTAAAGTGTCATACGGCTCTATGAACAAACTCTGTTATAAATTCTTACAACTGACACAAAATCTGTCTCAATAAATACTTTGTAAAATTATGCAGGGATTGTTTTTCATGGCAAAGAGAGATAAAATACAACAGGACATCATATATGAATTCTGTTCATATCAACTTGATGTATTTTGTGTTAATGGAGCCCTGAATGTTATACAGTATTTCACAATATCCAACATGCTTTTGTCCAAAATCCTGAGGAGAGATTTGAGGCTGGGCATTATACAAGCAAGCACAGCATGTACTGTTAACTGTTGCCATTTTTAAGTGTCACTTTGAACCAGTGTCCTGTGTCCACAATATTTCATAGCACAGCATGAGAATTCGTGACACGACTAGAATAGCATTTTCCCTTTTATTCCTTATAACAGAATAAGACAGAATGGCAAATATGTTGAGATGTCTGAGTCAAACAGAACCATGAGAAGTTATCCTGAGGATTAATTCTTTAGTTCTCTGAGGGATGAAGACTCAGAAGAACTGCTGTGGTGGCTGTTCTGTATGTTTCTCAAGTCCTGTTCAGACACAGACACAGTTTTCATTGTGTTTTATCTATGAAAGTTCTGAGGTTTCATAGCATCTTCTCCAGCAGTTTGAGTTCAGAACTCTCTGGCCTCCTCAAACTGTTTGTGATAGTCCTCATCCTGAGGGTTCTCTGCACATTTCTGCCCATTATTGGGAGGTCTGGCCGTGTTGTAGCGGCTCCAGTCGCCCTTGCAGACGATCCAGGGCAGGATGTCCACCTTGTAGTGAAGATCAGCGGAGAACTCCGTGCTGATGAGGTTGGGCGTTCCCGCCCCTTTGCCGCGGGTGATGAGCTTCATGCTGTCATCATAGCAACAGTGCTGGGCGGCTAGAGTGGTGGACTCCATCGTGAGCATGGAGCGGATGCAGAACCGTGCGGTGGGTTTGTAGATCTCCAGCTTCTCCTTCGGCCCGCTGGCATCTTTCCATCGGGAGTCACGTCTGGTGGTGGGATCGTGGACGTCTGCGGTGCTGTAGGCCACCTCGGTTGGGTAAACACACGGGCAGCTGGGTAAGTCACTGGCCACCTTGCTCATGTATTTCCTGAGAAACTCGCTCTTGCAATTCATCCAGCGCTCGCAACTGTCTGTATCTTAGGAGAATTAACCCAAACCACAATCATCAAAATCACCAGCGTCCAGTTAAAGAATTCCAAAGTTTGACTGTTTATGTCACAGAAACATGTTTATAAGAAGTCTTTTATTTTAGGTTTTTGCAGGACAAAAGCAGCATCTACCATTTCAGTGCTTTTATATTTAATGTAGTGTTGGTATATTTATAAAGATACTAGCATATTTGTTGGTATATGTATGGGAAAATGGCTTAAACAAGCTATGAGAGCTTCATGCTGTCATCATGCTGTCATGCTTGTTTGAGGTATTTGGCTAGTTGGAGTGATGTTAAGTGATTAAATAACTCACCCACTCCAAACAGCTCTGTGGCGTTAAACTCCTCTGTACCGGCGAGCAGACTGACTTCTGTTGCAGCTGTCCTAAAGGCATCTTCAATGCCTGGATAAACAAAAACGCTCAGCTCACTACTTGTTATGTTAAACCACACATGGGAGTTTGTTTTGGGATGAGAGTGTCGTCTCACCAGGGCAGCTGGGCATGTCGCATGTCCGTGACTCTGTGGCTGTGCATGTGTAGCCGCAGGATCTCATGCGCTTCTGGTTGCCATTCCCACAGGTTACGCTGCACGGCAACCAGCCGCTCCAGTCACCTCCCCCCTCTGTGTAATCTAACAGAGGAAAGAAGAAAACGAGTCAAACTTCACACAGCCTCTGGTACTTTAAAAGTTGTGTTAGTACCTGTAAATCTGATGCAGGCTGCAGGCTGCAGGTTTCAGAAACCTGAGGCACAAAAAGCATCTGCTGACTGTTAGGCTTTATGTTTGTCTGATTCACATGAGAGTGTGTGAATGAATGATGCAGCACAATTATAACACCTGCCAGCTACTTTTAAACAAGGTACAAGTCGACTGTCCAACCACAGTTTATATCCACAGCTCACAAGCAGAAACGTGCACACACACACACACACACACACACACACAAATACACGCACACACACACACACACACACAAATACACACACACACACCACTAATGTTCCAGTCATCACAACAGCCCGTGTGCTATACCTGAGAAACAGACACAGAAAATACTCAGTATAGTTTTAATCTCTGTACTGTATCACTGTAACACTGATCAAAGTGAATTCCTCTCAGACTAAAGGGTTTAGGCAAGTGTTGACAGGTAAGAATGAGATTCACATGAAATCTGTCTCTGGCAGTCACACATATTCACTCATTTAGCTCCACTTCAGTACAGAGAGAGAGTTATTAGAGAACAGATGCTCTGATTCTCTCCTTCCTGCTTTGATGTTCAGACGTGTTTTTTATCACAGACACGCAGGAATCTCACAGGAAGAGCAAAGGCTACAATCACAAACTCAAAGTGGCTGTTACACTGACAGCTTAACTCATCTGAGGCACAAGCTCTCAGCCCAGCACAGCCCTTCATTAACACTTTAACTCTTTGTGTGCCTTAACACACATACCGTGTTCAGTCTGGGTTTTGCTTCCTGTGCTGGCGGCTCCTCTCTGTTCCCAGTCTTCCAGCGGTTTCAGGACACTTCCTGTGTTGCTGTTGTGGGGGTATTCCTGTCCATCAGGCCTCTTTGTGGTGGACATGGATGAGGATGAGGAAGAGGAGCGCTGCCACCAGTTCCTCCAGTTAGGGGTCGCCCGGCTGGACTGGTTTTCTTTGTGTGCTGCCTTCTCTGGCTCAGAAGCTTCTAGACTGTCCACCACTTCTATAGTAACCTAAACAGAGATGATACTGTTACTGTTGCTGCATTTTTATAATTTAAAACATGTATTATTTTATTTTTAGTGTGTTTATACAAATTAGGATGATCCTCAAAGAGGTTGTTTAGGATTATAATGTATAATTCTGTAATTTCATGCTGTGTTTTAGAATGAAATCAAAGGTGCAGTTTTGGGTTTTGTGGGGCTGGTGTGTGATCTGACAGAGGGTCCAGATGGATGTTGCTTCAGGTCATGGTCACGTTCTGAGACGCTGCCATTCTGCAGCGACACCCCCACCCTATCCAAACACACAACATGTGCTTCCCAGATCTCCTCAACCTCTCTCTCCACCTAAACATCAAGTTCAAAGGGCCCCTCGGCCTCCTTAAGACCCTGGAACCCAGATGATTCTGTGGATCAAATATGCCCACAGATCCCCCCCCTCACACACACACACACATTCCCTCCATCTCTGAACTCTGACACATTTTATCTGTTCCTCCATTCCTCCGTTTCTCCTTCTGATGTGGAGCGAGAGGAGTGTGATCGACTGACCGGTGATGTGCAGGTTATGGTAGTTAATGAGACTCAACTAGGTGAATGTTTGGAGTTGTGTGTGAAAATGTGTGTGTGTTGTAAAAGGAGAGAGAGAGAGAGAGAGAGAGAGCTTGAATAGAGGTGTTGATGTGCGACAGGGTTTTCTGCCACTTTCTGTGCAGAGATTTGACTTCATTATGTGCTTGACCAGTCATGACTCCCTCAGAACTCTTTGTTTGTGTTGGACTGCTATAAAACGTCTGTACATGTTGAATACATTTATCTTTTATGCTGAAAACAAATAGATGTTCTGTCATCATCTGACCCAAACCTGTGAGACTTGTGTCGCATCTTGTGTTTGTGGAGCACAGAAGGAGATTTATACTGAATGTGAAACATATCTGTCACACAGTCATTAGATTCTCTCATTATGTGGAGAATCAAGCAGCATCAACAACCATCAAACTCTCATTTTATGGGTTTGTAAAGACGACAGAATTTCATTTGTATTCATTCATTTTACCTGTATATTGGGGTTTTGTCCAGGTTTTGAAAGATCAGGAATGTTCTGCAGGTCCAGCAGAAAAGCACCCTGGCCGTCCCGCTGCAGGACACCGACCCGGGCCTGAGACGCTGGACTGTGGGCCTCTCTGGACTGTGTGGACCCAGAGCCCAGCTGAACGGATGAGTTGCTTTCTGTGTTGATGTTAGTCTGCATAAACAGAAACAACAGAAACTGTCAGACTAACAGACATACGGCATCAGTTCACTTGAGAAAATCAGCACAAGAAGTTTAGAGTGATTTACTCCACTGTAAATAAAACTCGACTCTGTTACTAAAGACCAAAATCTCAATTATCAGCTCATTTCTCATTCCTTCAACCAGCCCAATGTTCACAGAAGAGACCTTACAGCAGAGATCAAGAGAAATAATGCAGTTTTTGTGTGCGCAAACAGTCCAGCACTAAACTTATTAGAGATATTAGCAGCTCTGCTCAGAATCACCTCTGATGTTTTCATTGCCCAAAGACGCTGCTTATCAACTCATAATATTAACATGCTAACTGCAGAAACACGTCATCATTAGCCTTCATCACAGTCTGAGATCCTGGTTGGAAAAATGAAGCACTCTTCACAAGAGCCCTACAAATACTCCACATAATTCAGAAGAGATGATGATGGAAACCAGTTACATCTTCTCAAATAAGTCATAAAATAAGTCACGCATTTGTTTTTCTCACAGATTACAGATTAAATGTTCTACTAACATTTGCAAAAACATTTTTGATAACTGTAAGAGAACTTTTAACTGCAGTTTTTCTCTGCAAATGTGTTGTATGCCATGATTGCTGACAGAAAAACAACAAACTCTGTCAAACAAGATTGTAGTTGTTTTTCTGTCAGACTGCTAATGCATGTTTCTGCTGTCACACACACACAGACTCTCACACTCACACACACACACACACACTCTCACACACACACACACACACACACACACACACACACACACACACACACTCTCACACACTCTCACACACTCTCACACACTCTCACACACTCTCACACACTCTCACACACTCTCACACACTCTCACACTCACTCACACACAGGGGGCAGTTAGTCATCAGACAGCTGTAAGTAGCTTGTAATCACACACACTGAGCTGGACAATAACATCAAACAGTCTCTCTCTCTCTCTCCCTCTCTCTCTCTCCCTCTCTCTCTCTCTCCAGCCGGTCTCTTTGACTGTCTGAGTGCCCCATAGCTGCTGTGGGCCTTTCACTTGAGACACTATGAGAAACTCTGTCCCTGTATGAAGCTCCAGTGAAAGCTGAGATTGAGGGACAACATGGATGAGCTACCAAATAATGTTCAAACTCTCTCTGGTCCAGCAGCAAAGTTTACTGTTACTAAAACCTTCACCTGTAGAGACAGATGAAGACTCTGTCACTTCATCACTCATTTCTCTGTGATAAACGGTGTCATGCTAATGTTTGCAGGCTGACAGTCAGGCATGTCAGTGTCGCACTAAAAATACATCAGAAAGCAGCCGCGGGTTTTAATGCTCCAAACAAAACCCTGCTGATCTCAAACTCTGCTTGACCTCAGCGCTTGTTCAGTAAGCAGATCTCAACACTTTCAGCAGAATCAGACCTCAGCTGACAGCATCACATGGGTGTTTAGGGTCTGTATTCGTCTCAGGATGTTGGATGTCACTGACGGACCAGACCTGGACCTCAGTTAAACTCAGTGTAAAACTGACCACATACTGACAAGTTAAAGTTTACACTCTTACTGCCCAAGTGTTCAATACATGAATGCAGAAAATGTTAAAGTACAACTGGTGGTTGTTTTTAAAATGCATTTTGCTAATATTAAAGGTTTTTACTGATTATTACTATTATTAGTAGAATCACAATAACATGAAAAACCACAAAGCAAACAAACACACGTTGTTTTTATTGGTTTGTGTGTTATGGGATTGAGCTGAACATGCTCTGGTAAGTTTGTGAGGTGAGAACAAACTCACCTCCGCCACCTGCGTGTCATTCCGCCGCAGCGCGTCGCTCCGCAGCAGCGTGACGTGCAGCGTCAGCAGCAGCAGCCCGAGCAGCAGCAGCAGCTCCGCCGCCAGCCGCATCATCCTCCCCAGCCGACCGCTCTTCACACGCCGCGGTGCCGCCGGGGCTCCGCTGCCGCCTCCTGCCGCCGCAGACACTCCGATCTCCGGATCCGCCGCGGACGAGGAGCCGCAGCACCACCGCGGAGCCACCTCGGGGTCCAGAGGAGCAATAATCACGGGAAAACGAGGAACCGGCTGGTCAGACCTTCAGAAAGTCCTGCGCCTCCACATTTGAAGACAATTTAACATAAACTTTCACCCAATGATGAAACGCTTGTAAATGCCTTTAAAGGGATAAAAATAATAAACTAATAAATCTCTATCGTTCCCTTCAGGGTTTGGCACCACATAGAAACACACGCCGAGATCAGAAATCCAAATAAAGTTTCCCTTATGAAATAAAACTACATCTCGGGTTCAGACAGACTCAGTTACTCGTGGTTTCGTCTCTCGTGGGTTTAGCAGAAAACCTCAGGTTTGGATACACATCGTTTCCAAACGCCAGTGCGTCACCAGAGGTGACGGTCACCGTAAGACCATCTCCAGTGTCTTGCAATGCGCTCAAGACCCAAACTTTCTTCCCTCGGGTTCTGGCTCGGCTGAGCTCGGTGTCTGCGGGATGTACGAGCCGCTCTTGCGCAGCAGTATCCGCACATCCACACGCACCTCCTGCGTAAAAGCGCGTCCGTCCAAAACCACCACAGCTCAGGACGGGGGTTCAGTTCTGCACAAACACAATCTGACTCGTGCACGTGAAGCCTTTGGTGTTTTTATATCCCCCCACCGTCACCTCCCTCCCCATTTAACCCTCACATGCCCTCATCTGTCCGTCCGCTGCGAATAATGCAAGAATAATGCAAGAACATGTTACACCATTGTTTTAAACCGATATTCCTGTGAACAAACCTGTGAATGATTTTAAAATAGCACTTTTAAGAAAGACATGTTGATGTATTTACTACATCTGCAAATAATCCACAGATTAATTCAGGTAAAGATGCTTATTAAGTGATGAATGGGTTGTAGTTTATAAATCCTACAGCTCTTACTTTAAGTGATTATAGTTAAAGTGGAACAAGTTACAAGGAGTGTAAGAGAATAAACTTACTGGGACCGGTCGGGGAAAGTCAGCGCTGAGATGGTTTGTGGAGCAGCAGAATGTCAGGAGGATGATCCGACTGGATGTCTGATACGGGGGGAGGACACTGATGGAGATGAGCCCCCCTGGGGGTTTGTTCTCTGCCAGCATCCATCCACCGGTCCAGTTTCCTCACTGAAAGAAACAGTCTGAGCTGTGCTGGTTACATGTAACTTAAACTCTTTATTATGTCTGATATCAGGTTTCAACACAAAAATCTATTATTTAATACAATTCTTCTTTAGGCTTAGAATATATTTGAAAGAATTTCCTCTTTTTTCCCTTACAATAGCATTTAGCTGCAGTGCATCTTTGAAACGGCACAAACACACACAGCCTCTCTCTCACCTGAGGAAACTGCATCACTATGGTGCTGCTATAACATAAACATGGATTTAAACAAGTACCGACTGGAGCTCGTGTCTTTATCCCCCACATTAATCAGGTGAATATCCCACACCGGAGGAATGTGTATCTCTAAGCTAATCACTAGGTTAAGGTGAAAACTGGCTTTAGTGCGAAACAGTTGTCATGTTACCCTCAGCGCCGCGTTCAGTCTGTCAAACGTATCAATTTAGTTTTCTCTCATTCAAAGCAAAGAGGTTTGGAGATAAAACATGTGCAGACATCACTTTTCTTACTCACTGCAAATATATTTATGCAGCCAATTACAAGTCAAGCAGGTGAAGTGTGTGTTGTTGTCATATGGAGACGGTTTAACTAGTAGAGAAGCATGTCATGATTAAACTCTTTAGAGTTGTGTATGAAAACATCTGCATGATGATCTGCATGACACAAGTAAAAACACAAAATGATTTTCCTGCAAACGAGCAGAAGCTGCAAGCCTGATATGAACACAAACATTTGCTTTTACACACGATCAGTTTATAAACGTTTCTGTTGATTTATTTTAAAAACAGAAGTTTCATCAAATCTTAATAAATTACCATCAGCCTGTATTTGTATGACTGGGCTAAAAATTCACAGTGTTTAATAACGATAAATGTGAGCTGTTGACTCTAACACTAGGTCAGTGTTAGTTAAAAAATAAATGTTTAATATTCAGAGCAGCGTTTGATGTACAGTGTACAAACAGCCATCATCCCTCCTTAATTCCCACAACCCCCTGAGAAAAGATCATTTAACACAACTTCACAAATATGTGAAAGAGTGGTTAAAAATTAAATACAATTTATGTATAAAAAAAGGTGTAACTGTAACCGGATCCGTTCGACTTGTACCGGGTGGGTACCAAACTTTAAGCTTAAACAACTTAAAGCTGTCACAAACACTGAACAAATGTTGGAGAAGAAGAACTGTCCTGAACTGATCTGATCTCACAGATCTGACTGCAGCCGACCATCATTAACTGTCCAGTTCACAGTCTGTTTCATCATCTGCTGGCCGAGCAGAAGATCTGCGTCGAGAGAACTTCAGTCTGATTTCATCTCCAAGTTCATCCAGACTCTGAAGAACCTAGACAGAGAGAAGAAGATGAAGAAAAAGCAGATATTCAGAGTTTAAAGAGAGAATACAGAGATCTGGGTGTATTTTACCTTGTCCAGCATGTCTCTGGTGTGGGCAGCGGACACACAGAACCGAGCCCTTGCTTCTGTGATGGGTGTAGCTGGGAAACCTACAACTACAACCCCAATCTTCCTCTTCAACATGGATCGTGAGAACGCCCTGCAAGCACACGATCAAACGCACCACTGAAAACACTTTCAATTTCAACTGATTGTTTAGTCAGGACTGTTAAATACTGATACACTGTCATTATCACTGATGATAACTGAAAGATAAACAGAGTTGAAATAAATAAACAGCGAAATTGAATGCCACTCATTCTGAAGCTGAACTGCACCGGCCACACCTCACACGATGCCAAACTGGATTTCAATTTGGAATGACAGGAAATGCATTGAATTGTAATTCGAAGAATGCACAGCCTGTTCTGTTAAATGTTTTCAAGCTTCGTGAACACTAAAGTGTTTCATAATTTTCTCTCCACTGTTACTCCTTAAATCTTTCATTTAATAGCCAGAAAACAGCTTTGAAGTTCCCAGATGTTTTTTCAAGTGTCGCTCTTCTCCACGGACAGAACAAACAGATGCGTGATCAGATACCATCATGCAGAAGATCAGTCACTGCCTGCTGTCCTACAACTGACTGTTGAGATTCTACTGTCTGCTGTCCTCTGACTGAAGGAAATCCATTCTAAGCGGCAGAGCCGGGTTGTCATCTGCATGAGCCAAGAGGGAGGAAATAAATGGGCTGACAAGAAAGAGAAAGCTATAATGAAGGAGGTAAAGACAGAACGGATGATGAAGAGACAACCTTCACTTTGTCAGCTGAGAAGACAGTGGTGAGAGAACAGAGTCATGGTGGAGGGTGAAAGCTGGATTTAAAGCCTCACAGCTGCCGTTGTCTTTGTTTCTGTGCCAGGAAGCTGTTATCTTTGGAGGAAAAACACTGAATACGCCTGTGCAGTGATGAGCTGCTCACATGTCATGTTTTCTTTCTGCCTCTCTTGTTTTTTCTACATCACTGATTCATGGATCAACCAGAGCATCCAAGATGGCCACCGTCCAGCGTCCTCCTCTTGAAAAGACCACAACATCACATTCTTTGGAATGACCGGTGGAGACGACTGCAGCTTTTGTAGGACAGTCTAAAGCAGTCGTAGCTCAAAGCTGTCATCACCTTTAGCCCAAAGTGAGGCTCACATTGTCGTTTTATTGGGCAGGTTCACAAGTTCAGAGGGGGATTACTACAGTGTCCAGACAGTAGAAACTGTCCTTCATCACAAAGATGAAGCACAGACCTGAACAAAGCTCACAAAGAAACGTTCTCTTCAGCACAAGGATCTAAGCTTGGGTTTCTAAACCAAACTAAACAGGTTCTGTGTAAATGCCAGCAGAGATGCTGTTGCGCACCGGAACTCTTTCAAGATTTGAGTTTTTTACACTTGATCACACCTGTGTTTACTGAAGATCACATGTAATATGTTTACATTCTGTAAATATATTTTATTATTGAATTTGCATACAGATCTACCCAATCAAAACACAAATACGCACTGTGTATTATACTGTGTTTATGCATCTGTCTGCGAGTTCATTAGTGTGTGCGCTGCTTAGGAACTTAACGTACAACATTGGTGTCACCAGCAGCACGTTCTACCAGCTGAGCTACTGGAAACCAGAAGCAATGGAAGTGTCACATTATCTGTTACGACCCCTAGCAGGGCAGCTGCTTACCCAACTTTCCCAGGGAGATAGAGCAGAAGTGGCACCACAGGAGAGTTGTGGTTTCCGTACACGATGAAGCCCATCTTCTTCAGCCGAGACCTGAAGTATCTGGTGTTCTCAGCCAGCTGCCGAACTCTTCGCTGGCCTGCGAGACGCAGACACAGATTTCATTTATTTTTCATTGCTTCAAAGCAGGTTCAAACATAATACTGAAATATAAAAAAACACACTAGAATGTACAGATTTGTCTTCACATTTGTGGGCAGAATTCTGCTGGTGTGTTACTGGTGCAGGAAAGAGATCCGTTACAATAAACTATTAGTTTCCTAAGGAATACAAGCTGTTTGTTTACACTGTGATTAACTCTAATGTCCAAGTTTAGGAAAGAGGCCCAAATGAGCAAACAGGAAATGACATCATCCGCTCCACTGTTCAAATCCCAGGATCAGTCTTTTAATAGCCCCTCATTAAGACCATTAAGTAGTTATGTGAGATGAGGGGAGTAACAGTAACAGTAACTTTCCACCACCAGAGTAAAACACAACATGTAGCTCTTAAAATGTTTGTCTTTATCAAACTGTTAGTCTCAGATGACGGCTGAGACTAACATCACATTACAAGCGGCTCCATCTAATGCTAGTACTTAATCTTAAAAACATGGGATTTGTTCCTCTAATGCTTTGAATAAAAATAAATGGATAAAATGATACTACAAGTGTTTCATAATGTGTGTCAGTACATCATTTCCTTATGGACATTACATTTTTATTGAATTCTGAGACCCAGTTCTCCACTCTCCCGAAAACATCTCGTAATGATGTGTTTGTGGAGTCAGTCGATGTTAAAACAGTACCAGCTGGTTTTGTTTTGTCAGGGTGAATGGCAGACAAGCGCTGTCTGTGCCAAGACTCTTGTCGTGTACACAGGACACAATGTATCTGCCACCCAGTTGGAGACTGAAGACAGACAGGATGCCATTGGGTTGATAGTAGCTATAGTGGTTAACACTCTGGACTAGTAATTGGAACTGTGATGGTTTAACCTCATTTTAACCTCAGCTAACATGACTAAAGACACATGAACAGCTCAATAATGATAAAAACACCTCTCAGTCTCTTCTCCTGTGTTTTAATGGTGTGACTCATGCACAACTGGGGAACAGTCAGGTCTGCGTCTAAGTTTGGCACCATAGCTTGAGGTTTGGGAAAACAAGGGCATGTTTGTATATAATTACCCGTGAGACGACCGGCAGGTATTTGAACAAGAGGTGTGTTTAAAGTCAAGCACAAAAGACGTTGGCTTAGCAAAATGAACACAACTGCTTATAACCCGCATTACTTTACAAACTGTTCAAAAGCAGCACTGGCAGATGAACAACAGCAGGTGAAGCTTAAACCAAACAATTAGCACTGGATGTAGTAAAAGCTTCTTCTGTAGCACATTGTGTGGCAAATCCTGAGCTGCCTCTGAGAAATGAGTGTTATAAAACATAACTCCCATAAACTCTCGTAACAGCATGACTCACAGAGTAACACACTCACTGCGTAACACACACTCACAGAGTAACACACACACAC
>JBAJNP010006870.1:2382-24251 GCA_036877545.1 Yasuhikotakia modesta | reverse complement strand
AAAAAAAAATATTTATTAATAAATCCTTTATTTGGCTGCAGGGGAGAGTAAAACAAATCATTGAAATGAAAGAAAATCAGCATATAATACAAAACTCAGCATTATTATTCATTAGTCTGGACCGCATTTATGTTTGCCATGATCTTAAAAACCTTTACATCTGAGGTGATTGTTAAACACTTGAAATTAGTTTTGTAGACAAATATTGCGCCTACTTATGAATTTCAATAAAGCGCTAAAATGTCATTTTTTATACAGAAGTTGGACCAGATAGGGAGAGAAAAGCAGCCAACAAGTGCCCAGCAAACTTGGAAACTCCTTCAGTACTATTTAAAAAACATCGCAGGTGGAAGATCACGAAGTTGGTTGGAAGCCCAGAGTGAGCAGAGCTGTAATCTACAGTGAGGGGATTTTCAAGAAGCAGCTAAAACATGTTGATTTGTTTCACATGTTTTAGTAACTACAGAATTCCCATATTTTCATAATAATTTTCATATAATTTTTGATTATTTTATTCCATTGTTTTAAAATGCAGAGGAGTAATAAGGTATTAGAAGGAGATACACCAATAGTAACTGTCCAAACTTGACTAGCAGTGTTTATGCTAACTGTAAGTATATTATGTGGCACTGGAAGTATATTACAAAGGATGATGGGAAATCTGCCTGATCTGTATCCATCAAACCCTTAAACCACTGGCCCAGTTCCAAGCTGATGATTAGCAAACTGTCATGAGAATGAAGTTCTGCTAGGAGGTCCATCTGGTGCTTCTTGCACCTTGTCACCCCCACCAAGATCCAGCACTGCATCTTTGAAATTAAACTGGGTCCACCTGTAAACAGCCATTAGAAGGGCATGGAAATGGGACTGTGCTGGTAGCAGCCAATGAAATGCTTGTGTTGCACATTGCAGCTCATCACCACTGGTGTTTTTTGAGGTGCCTGCAGGAGGTTTACAGTCTACTGAAGTAAACGTTTCTTATGACTATATTACACCAACCCAATTTAAGAATATCTAATCAAGACGAAGTGATTAAAGTGACATTACCCATCTGTAAACCATAAGCAGGCGCATATGGGATATGAGCCCGCAGACCTCTACATATTGCAAATTTGTTTAATGTTTTAGCTAACTGTATTACTTTCAGCTACAAATGTATGTTTTCTCAGCTTTAAATATCTGTAAATGTGTATATTAGCTATAACAGTGTAGTATTCTCAGACATATTTCACATTTTACAAGGCAAAATTGTTCATGCAAGCCACTTTGCAGACATTTGCCTCACAATCTGTGTAGAAGTTAGTGAATAAAGTTCATGGAACATTAAATGAGTTAAATGAGAAGAACACAGCACAGAGGATTTTAGTGGGGACCTAGAATCATTCTTGGCGTCTCCTCCCAATGACAACTGGGTCTATATGCTATAAGTGAAGAAAGTGGCTCTTGGCTCAGCTGGGTGAAAGAAACTCTGTGGCATTATAATCTGCAGCACAGTCTCTCAGGCTCTCTTTTCAAGTACAGCTTTTACTGACAGCTGAAAAGCCTTTATGCATCAGTTTACATCAGCTGTCTCCATTTCAACGCCAACGGCCCTGAATACATGAAACCGTTCCAATTGTTACCCCAAGCTTGGAGTGAACGTACCCACACACGCACAACTTTGGCATTATTGCACATCTAAAAATTGACCCCCTGGATTTTCAGATGGTTAACCTGCTGCGCTCATGATGAGAGCTCAGTAATTCCACTTCCTGTTTGCTCACACATTATAACTGCTGAGCCTGAGAGGCCCTGTTAAAGCTACGCGATGCTAATGAAACAGCACGGCATTGTGGGGTGAGCATAAGGCTTATATAAAACTAATGAAATAGGAACCTGCATGAGAAAAGAGTCACAGGGAGTCACAGAGAGGGAACAGGCAGAAGACAGCAACGCAAATGGAACAACGGAAAGATATAAAGCATGCAAACATAAAGGCACTGTTTAACAGCAGGTTACTTCTGCAGCGCTTTGAAGAATCACAGATGTTAGACACAAAGACAGAATAATGAAGCAAAAAAGTCAAATGAGGCAAAGAAGGAGGGCTGGGACTGAGGTGGCGGCCCTCTGTTGGGTTTTATTTTAAATAGGGGGCCAACTGTGTCCCACATCCCAATGAAGATGCAGGAAGACCCACCACCTCATGAATCTTGGCAGAGAAGGAGAGAGAAGGCGGGAAAGATGCAGGGAAAGATGACAAGGATAAGAACAGAGGGATGTTTTTACTTGGGCGTCCTCGATTGTTCCTGCGCGTCTAGAAGAGACAATAATAGTGTGGGAGTGTGAAAGAGAGCTCACGTACATACAGAGATACTTCTGTGGAGGAGTGCGTGAGTGTGTTTGTATGTAGGCAAGGACCTGAGGGGAAATCGTCACTACCGTAGCACCACGTACACCTCCACAATAATCTCTGACTCAATATAACCATTACACATTATCATTCTGGTAATGAGGGAAATTCAATAATCGTTTGTCATCTTAACATAAACGCATACTAAATAAACAAGAAACCCACATTCCCAGAGGGACGAGAATCGATACTTAAATATTAGATATCATATTCTACAGAAATACGCTTGTTACCATAACAACTACTCAACAAGGTCCCATGGAAACAGCTAGCTGTTTCCATGCCAACATTAAAACCCTAACTTGTACGGCATAAAGCTATTGATGGCATCAAACAAATACTTCACATAAGCCCTCCAAGTTAAGTTGCTAAATCAGGTCTAAAGCATAGATCTAGCGCTAATCTCAAGCTATTACTATTCAGTTCACTAACAGACCAAGACAGAGAAAGAAACTGAGGGACTAAATTCATTCACTGCTCACTATCACATTCCCTCCTGTCACTGAATATATGACAATACAGTTATTTTTAGCTGCAAATGTAACCCATAAATGTTCACATACCAGTCAATTAAATGCAAGGTACATTCTTTGCCTGTTTTTTTTTACTTGGACACAAACGCAACCAAACAAATTTATCTTTTTACTTGGCTGTGGTATTACCAATATATCACAACATCCACCAATAATACAGTAACACTGGCCGGACCAGATGCCAAGCAGCTTCTGCAGTCACATCATATCTGGGCTGGATTATGGCCTGGAGACACATGCTGGTGTGGTACCAGGAACTCTATCTAAGAGATGAGATACAGCCTGCAAAGCCAGGAACAATTCCACACTCTTAGTCTCCAAGTGTGAAGTCTCCATGCAGGCTACCCTCAGACCACTGGCCTGTGTCTCTGTCATCTCCTCACTAAAAGACATTTTGAAGACATTTTTCACTAAAGTGTGCAGCTGAAGCTTGTTACACTTTCAGAATTTGAGCAGATGGTAAAACTCTGATGCCCCAAAGATTCCCTCTTAAGCCAGCTGCCCACTTATCAACTTGAAACAACTTGATAAAGGTCAGGAGCGGTGCGATTTCCCCAACCGCTCAATCTGACAACCTTGCTGCTTGGAAACGAAACAGGATTTAACCAATAAAAGACTGTCTCTGACATTCTCACTGTTTCTGTCACGTATTACAACATTTCACGTTAACAGCAAATCAATGTGAAGTTTACCAAAACAAGAACCACAGGGCAAACACAAGGACAACAAACTGTATTATTCTGAAGACAAACACAATCCTTTGGCTTTAACATATTTTTGAGGTAAAAAGAGCTCATTGGACACTGCCAAGACCGTGAAGGCCATTCTAACAAATACATCGCCGTAACAACTCCCTCCAACTTCCTTCGATTTAAACATATTATTTATTTTAAATTTTTAAGATATATTTTTAAAGATTAGGTTAATTCAGTTAGTGGATTGCTATCTTTAATATCAACTCAACAAGCATTCGATTCTCAGTGCTATTTATACAAACTAAAACAGGAAGTTTAGGTACTTAACCACCAGCGTTGGAGAGCGAGCTGCGTGGGTATCAAAGGTTAACCTGAGATTTAGCTTGGGGTAACTTGCTCTTATCGATAACTGCAATTCAATTTGCCATTCACATCGGTAAAGACAAAAGCTGAGAATTGAGCGCTGATCCCTCCTGGTGCTCCAGCAAATGAGTTACTCTCTGTTAACCTCGTCTCTGTTACAATATCAAACAGTCGCTCTGCCAAGAGAAGCCTGACAATTAACATAATCCAGCAGTTAATGCAAATGCAAACAAGTTAAGGATTCATTTAACAGTTAGAGGAGAGGAGGAATATAGGAAACACCTTCTCAGAAGCTTTCTTCTTCTAAATAACACCATGGATGGAAGCCAGGAAAAGACTCAGAGCAAGGAGAAAGCTGTCTAAATGCAGTCTATAAGGGATGTTAAAAAAGCTCTGAAAAGGGTATTTCACTGTTGTGTATTGCAGTGAATTCTGTGATTACATTCTGTGAGCGTTTCGAAACGCAGTGAGCTGCCTTGCTGCCTACATAGGCAGCTTCCTTCTAAGGCAACATTGAACTGTAACACAAATGGAATCATTGTGGAATCATAAATGCATTACAATAGTTTTAACGTTAACACTTTATGGCAAAACACATGAAATTGAGTAAAATAGTCAGTGTTTCATTAGACCTGTGCTTAATTAGAAGACTTAAATAATTACAAAATAAAAAATAAAATACTTTTAATTAAACTTTACATTAAGCTTGTTGCAATGCATTCTGGGATTCCTAGATGCAAAAAATACATGCAATTCTATCTTTGTGTCAGAAGAAACCTCCCTAGCCAGGCAGCTCACTAGATATTGGGGCGTAAGTCAACAAAACACCTCTCCTCCTTTCATTTCTTCACCAGTCCTGCATCACTCCATCCCATTATCTTCAGAATTTTTTTTTTCAAATTCGGCCTTTCAAAGGGTGAAAGCAGTCCTCACTCTGGCCAGCGGTTTAAGTGCAATCACACAGTGGCTGAGAGCAAAATAATTGGCAAAGTGTGACCAAGGGAAGGCGAGATTGAGAAAAAGAGAAAGAGGTGAGCAGACAGACAGTGACAGAGGACATTTAAAGAGGTCGTCGGAGCAACAACATCACACCTCACACTCAGTGACACATCAAAAGAACAGTGGAAACAGAAAGTAGAAAAATGGTGCATCTATTCACTTTAAAGCTATCTCTGCTGTGACAGACGCCCTGACATCGGCACACTGTGCCACTAGGCTTTCATTTATAAAGTCTCTATCAATTCAACCTTGTCTTCTCGACCCTTCCTGTCTGCCTCACAGTTTCCCTCTCTTTTCACACACACACTTCCACATGAGGATTTCACATTTAATGCACATTTCAATTAAAATGGTTTTGGATGACATCACACAGTGTACTGAAATGTGAAGGGCAGGAGGAAAATGAGCATCTGTGGTTTGTTGGACGACAGTAGGCTTTTCTTTTCCACAAACACACAGGACCGGACAGAACGGAAAGATCAGAAGCTGGAGATAGTGAAGACTGAGTGATAAATCTATTGTAAGGGGCCTCTGTCCTTTTCCTGCTCTGGTGATGTCATCATTGGTTTACATATCACACAATGCACTGATTGACAGACCTCTGGAGTGAGAGAGGGAAAGAGAGAAAGACAGAAATAAGTCCCTGTCTGAGATGGTCTGGAGACTTCTTGAGGAATTCTGAAACTGAGATAAATCTTGACAATGTAAATACTGGGCAGGCACAAAAACAGGCAGACAGAAAAAGCATGGCTGTCAGTGGACGGAAGGTTGTGTTTACACAGTAATCAAAGCAACACACACAGAGCTGTGTGTTTCTGACAGGATGCTCAAAATACAGATATCAGAGAATTACCACAGATAACCACAGAACACACCAATAAAGTACCAGACAATGAAGAGCTTTATGTCCTATTAACGCAGCTCAAGGACTGTTGTGTGACAGCAACACAGTATGTGTCTGTCAGCCACAGAAAGACAGACATCGTCTATGTCTTTAGAATTGCTTTTACAACAACTTTAATTTCTTCTTTAAACTTTGTTAACTGCTACTTTTCTTAGTTTATTCTGAACTGTTACTTTGTTTTATTTTAAATACTATTTTTTTATTTTGCAGTTTGCAGTACTGTTAAAAATATTATTTTTATTAGTTTTTCTATTCTATTACATTTTCTCTATTCTACAAACATGCTGGAAATACAAATTTTCCCAAGGCAAAAACATCAAATTTACACTAAAATAGAAAAAAAAATAGAGAAACAGAGTGAGAAAGACATAGAGAGAGAGATGTTTCCTAATTGGTCCACAACAAACAACAGCTTTAGGACACGATAGATAATGATCAAAACCACAAAGTGTCATTACAGAACACACACAATGATGCACACACACACACACACGCACACAATCACACACACACACAAAGTTGATTCTAAGCAAGATCACACAGCATTGTGATCTTGAAATCAAAGCTATAAAGAAAGCTATAAAGAATCAGCCTTGAGAGGGAACAGAGAATGACATGAAACAACTCAAGAGCTCTCAATTCATAACAGGCATTGAAAAAAAACAAACCACTACAGTCATTAGTCACTATCCAGTGATCTATGTGCAATCACACAGGGCTTTCCGGAAGCCTGCTCAGAGTGCGGAGTGCTGGGAGCATTTGGAAGAGTTTCCATGCTGTCGTTAAACCCACCCTGCCCAGAGGAAGACATCAGTATGCCAGACTCAAATGAGATCCGCTCTTCTTGGCGCAAAACAATCTTAAAAGCACTAAACATTCATCTCCGTGCTCCAGAGAGGACAGCTGAAAATCCGGACATTCAGAGAACGTTCTATTGAGGTTCCGTGAGGATCAGTTTGACAGCCCACCCTCGGCACCGACACACAATAAGATTGATACGTACCACCTCAGGCACTGCGGTGGGAGAAAAAACACGCCAACTCCAACTGACACTTACCGCTTATTCAAGGGTTCAAACGCTCGATCGTGAACCATTTAAAAATATCTAATGATTCTCAACAGACCTATGAAGAGTGCAGAATAACTCACTTTACATTTTTAGTCTCCTGCCAAGCTTGAATCACTCTCAGCCTCCAAGAGATATAAATAAACTCCACTCTATTTAGACTGTAAAGAGGGTAAATGTCATTTCTATTGGTTTAGTACAGAAATAAAGCTCTAGGTTGATTGTAGGAGACTGTGGGGTTAGCTGCTCTCCTCAGTGTTACTGTTTGCACTGCCTAAGGTCTCACTGCTAATGCACATATACGGTTTTTGATGCAGTCACTGCAGATATCCAGAGAGCAGAATGGGCCAGAGGTCAATGACTAATACAAAACTGATCAATAATACAATATCCAATAATATACACATAAAATGGACACTCAAAAAAAAGTGTAAGATTTTCCACAATGGGAAAATATTCCTGTCAAAATGTGTGTGTAACAGCAAATATTTAAAGCAGTCAACACAACTTTTTAATGCTTTGCTGTACAAACTGTCTAAACACTACACACTGAGGAAAGCAATAATGGCAAAAAAAATAATAATAAAGCTAACTAAACAACTAGCTGATGGCAAGACGAAAGGTTGACTTGGTCAAACATTGTCACCCAACCTTAGAACTAACAAGAAAAGAGCACTTTCATTTAATAAGGTTGAGGTCTCATGGTGCTAATGAAAATTACCTATTGGTCGTTTTAACAAGGTAGTATATGGTGGGAATGTTTTATATTGGTTTACTGTTGAATCAAACTACTTCAGTACATCTTCCACACCAGCTTTGTGGGTTCTAAGACAGACAGACAATCCGCCACAAAGAAAGACTAATTAAAGGAGCAGAAGTCAAAGCAAAACACAGTGAAAAACATGGGTAATATAAAAGTCAAGGAGACATCAGAGGGGTTGCATTTAGAATATACTCACAGGTGTTTGTGCCCCAAGAGCTGTGACACGATTCCAACTCAAGTAGACATACAACAAAAGAAGAGTTGAAACTTTGAGCTCTTGTTTGCGTGAGCAGAGCTTTTAAGTTAGGCTTGTTTACAGCTAGCATGTTTGTCGAGGCCGACTCCATCTTTGATCCCCGGCAGATGACACAGTAACCCATCAGCGCACTGTGCTTGTGTACACTGATGCAGATGAGAGTCAGGACAACAGAGCAAATGAGACACGACGTGCTCAACAATACAGGTCTGATGTCTGAGGAGAACCAAACACCACCAAACAAGAAAGGGGAATATTAAAATATGCCTCAGCAGATACTTCGCCCATGTCAGAAGAACCGAGACTTTCTCTGCCGTTTTGGAGTGTATGTGGAGAACTCCACGGGGGATTTCCACCACTCCAAATCTAATTAGAGACCATCAGAGCCGCAGTCATTGTACAGCCTGCTAAGGTAATTAGCTCATCTAATTGCATTTCCAAACATTGAATATAGGGATATGAAAAACGAATACCGCTAGTTTCTCCTACAGGAATGCAGTCTTTCCTTCTCTCCAACTCGCTCTCATTTTCTCTCTCTGATAAAGGTCAAAGAATATGAACTCGATGAGAGTGCAGTAATTGGGTTTTGGTGAGAGGAATCAGTGTAAATAAGGCTAAACACCTCAGTGACAGGCTTTCAGATTTGCCGCAGGAAACACGCAACAAGACAACAGGCATTCACAACACATGCAACTGACGTGGGAGTCAAAGCATCGTCTTTGATGTTTGAGAGAGATGGTTAATTTAAATGTATTATTTCTAAGTAACCCCATTTCAAAAGCATACATTTAAAATGTCAGATGCTCACAAGCAGGTGTCTGGTATTAACATACTGTGAATACTTGAAATGTGTACATAGCACTTGGGTACTCTGTCTAATAGCTCAAGCATGTGGGTGATGTCACGACCACCACAAAATATGATGACATTGATATACAGTAAAAAGTCTAGTTAAATCACCCTCACTGACTGACTAGTTGGTTAGATGACTAGTTATCCACCATGAAAGTATCCTTAAATAATCCTTATAAAAATGCTGTTTAACATATTTATTCACAACCATAAACAAACTGCTACGCGCACACACACACACACACTCCATTTGCAATCTAAAATTACATGACTAGAAAGACTACAGCCACAGAAATGATGATGAGTCAGAGATGAGTGGATATAAGAGGAATAACAAAGGCCAAAGAGGATGGAAACAGAGTAGGAAAAGAATAGATAATGCATGATGTGTGCACTGGTGGGAGGAGGTCAGAGGACTAATGTAAGAGGAAGTGCAGATCACACAGGAAATGGGCGGGTCATAACAAGCATCCAAATGCATGTGGCCAAAATCTGTACTGTAGTCATATAATATGCAACACATAGAAATTTCACTTTTCTAGACATGTGCATAACCTTTATTTGACCCAGCTTGAAAAATGCAGCTTCTTTTTGTGATTGGAGTTGAAGCAAAATTGATTATGCCATTGTTGCCAGATTGTATTGGCGATTTGAAATATGTTATTGAACTACAATGTTGACAAACAGCTTTGGAAATTGCAGTCTTTCTCTACACGAAGAGATAGGGCCTGTGCTTGTATGTCTGTTAAAATAGCTGCCCAGAGTTGTTATCAAGATGGCCAACGAGTGACCTGACTTAAACTGCTTTTAAAGGGTTTTGCTGAGAGAATAAATTATTAGAGAGAGAATAAAGGTTAAGATAATGGGACACGGGCGGGCAAAAATCAAACGTGTCTGACATAAGCACCACAAACTGAGTTCTCAACCTAAAAGATCATAAAGCTTTTACTAGACCGACTACATGCTGACTTAGAACAAAGAGAACATTTAAAGTCAACGTTGAACTATCTCACTGATGATGCGTTTCCTGTCAACTTTGAGGACAACCCTACAGTCTGGATAAAAAGCAGAGAAGTTTGCCGACTCATGGTAGAACTCTCAGTTAATCTCTCAAGACTGCGCTACATAATAAGAAAGTAGAGAATCCGTTTCTTTGATCTTGTCACTCAATTACTCGCCGTGAGCTCTGAGTCTGTGTGTTTGTGTTAAACTTTTGGAGAGCACTTCAGCTTGAACAGTTTTATCAAAAGGGACCATGAGAATAGTTTCACAGGCATGTAAAAACTGCCAAAAGTTTTTACAAGTTCTGAATGAATGTTTGAACCACAGGAAGTGTCTCTCGGTGGACAGGTACCAGATGTTTAACTTCATTCCCCCTTGCTTTTGGCTTTTTATCGGTTTTGTGCCGTCGGTTTTACGTCTATCTACACACTTTTTTACGGTCCCTTATGGCTTTGCAAGTGGTGACACATCTAGAAATGTTCCTGTGATGTCAAGTTGCCATTGTGACATAACACAAGATACACTTGTAAATATTGTACAAACCTACATCCAATCCAACTCCAGTAATTTACTCCATCAGAAACTGAACAAGGATAAAGCATATCTAGATGGGAAATAGAATATTTGACACAGGTACCACAGCACATTAATTTGGCACTATCTTAATTGTGCTGGTGTCTGGCACTGCAGTGGGGATCAATACTTGGGTAGTTAAGGGCAGCCATGCTCCGCCGGCTCCATCTATAATTCAAACCAGTCTTCATAATGAGAGCCTATTAGCCATGCCTTTAAACAGAGTATCCACATGCTACCCCAGCTGTAAGGGCAGTTGTCAATCCTTATTCACCTTCACAGGCCTGTTGACCCGCCCTCTTTTAACATTTCGCTTATAACAGGAAGTACTGCTACAAGGAGGTCTGTTAAAAAAAAAGCATGCAATCATTTGTAAGCAAAAAGCTGAGGAAAAAATTTATTGCAAAAAGCATCTTTATGCTTTTCACATACACATACATTTCAGCATCATCTTAACGTGTGTGTAAGTGTGTTTGTAATTCCATGCAGAAAATCAACAGCTCCCTAAATCACACTTTGCCATTCACACTTCATTAGATACAGCTTCATAAGAAGGTCACTGTGGTTTGTAGAGTCTGCAGTGTTCACACACAAGCGATTATCTCTCTTGCACTAACTTATACAATTATGTGCAAAGACAGAGAAACACTCATTCTAAAATTGCACCGTGTCCAATCATCTCTAATCCTTACTGCATAGGGTGCGCTCAGCTTTCTTAGGAAATACAACATAGAGAAAATGATGAAAACATCTTTGGTAATAACTATTTGTTTTAGGGAAAGTTGTGCACACTCAGAAAACGTGTGGATTAAAAAAAAAAAAGCCAATTCGCCCCCACAGATACATCAAACTCTGCCTGGGATGACTTTCAATTAGCAACATAAACCAAATGTTTCTCATTTTCTTTAGGTGATGTTTCCCTGTGCAAAGTTTCTGCCAAAATTGTATAATTTATGAGTTTTCACAGTATTTAGATGCTAGGTTGCTCTGGGTCACTGCCTGGGCATTTGTAGGCAGTTGCTAGGCTGTCTCCAAATCATAATCTGCTGCCTAGATATGACTAAGGTTTCTCATTTAAGGTAAAGAAATATTTTCCAGCCTAATTAAGAGTATTACAACTTGAAAACAGTGATGCATCTTAACCTACTATGCAAAGTTCAGATAAACTAAAGCGATTTTCTTGCAGCCCATACTGCAAACAACTGAGATTTCTAGCAGAGGATAAAACCTTTCCGGATACCTTCAGCCTGACAGAGACATGGCACAGGCTAAAAGGCTTTCCACCACCAAGAGACTCATAATGACAGCGAGAGAGACAGGAGTGTGCCCTGCTGTCTTTAGAAGCCCCAACTGTGAGACACTTAGAGTATTAGACTCTATAGGGTTGGGGCACAGAGACTGTCGCTTAACCAGACACTGCCTCCACCCGTAACCCCCATCAGACATACAACTCCCCCAGCACAATATGCCACAGAATAATCTGCCCTCGACCATCTCAGCTGTCTGTTCACTGCAGGCTGGCAGCAAGGGAATACAGAGAGCGTGATGGGGCGGTGCTCAGGGTGAGAGGGTCAGATTCAGAGAATGCTTAGCAGGGTGAGATGACAAAATGGAGACGTGAGGATGAGGAAATGATAATTGGTGCTTTAATTTGGGGATAAAAGGTATACAATACCAGATACTGCAAGAACTCAGTTTTGTTATTAAATGATGGTATTTAGTAGTGTAAAGAAGTCTCTGGACAGGCTAATCTGGTTTGCAAGTTTTAGAAAGGTTTTGTTACCTGTTCATGCTAACTTAACCAGTGAGAAAGAAAAAAGTCCAGGCTAATCAGCTAAGAACAGCAAAATAACCTGGGACATATTCACCTCAATCCACTTCAAAATAACACCATGAAATTAACATATTTATTTCTGGTTGCCTAATAAGTTTTTTATATCCTGAAACTACATGACAGTCACCTTTTCTTAAACCTCTTTCAATTTTTCTCCTCTTTCTGAGCTCATCAAATTGAAATTGCTATATTGGCAGGAAGCTGTTACCCTTTCTCTGTGCATCTACAAAATTCATCTCTTTTTCTGTTATTATATCAGTCCTGAAGCTCAATTTCATTTCTCTTGCCCCTTTTTCATTCCTCACTTCATTCCAATTATCCCATTTCTTTTCATTGTTATTCTTTTATAACCGCTGTCATGTTTGATGGTTACAGAGTAAAACTCAATTCTGAATTGTAAAGTCATCGAAAGTGATTTGACACACCCACAATAACCCTATTGGTCACGTCAGCACCCTTAAATCAGCCTACAGTAACTAATCAATAGCCAACTGGCTATATCTTCTGCAGTAATGTAAATGTGAGCCAGTCTCTAAGGTTTCCTCTCAAATCTAGGGTGAAGGGTCTTCTGGTTTCTGGTGAAACCTTCTGGGTAAAGTTATGACTATGTGAACCAAGGTTAACAGTCTATCTTAGACAGCAAGTCCTGTGGAGCTAGACCTTTGATTTCAGACCTTTGAGGTCTGTTTTATAGTTTATTTCAGTTAAAAACAGCCTAGACTGCTTAGAGAGGAAGACATCTTCTGACTGACAAGCCAAGCAGCCAATTACTTCTGTTTGCATGACATTTAGGGATAGGCTTATCTGAAATTGATTATACCACAATATTAGAGCTCCATGGGGACAAATATGATTAATTTATGAAGGCATTTGCACAGAGAACCCCAGAAAACAGCAAAAAGGTTGAAGCCACAGAGTGTTCCTGCCTATACAGTCAGCAGACAGAAAAGTAGCTCACCAGCTTTTGGAGGAGGACAGCTGCCCGGCCCATCGCTAATGACCCCAGTGTGGCCAGCAGCAGGATTTCTGAGCAGAATGACAGAGCATGACTACAAATAAGTACTAAAAACAGAAGGCACATTTTAAGACACCTGCATGCTAAGATGACTGCCTGCACATACACAGAGGCTCTGTTCCAAAAGCTAGAGAGCTGCCTTGCTGCCTTCTACTACCTATGCTTGTGAAACAGCATTATAACAGTCAAGATACCTCAAAAGTCAAGATACCTCAAATATACCACACAAATATGCCCGAATTTGCAATAAAATATGTAGCACATATTGTGCAGACATAGTAGTACACATGCGATACTTCTAGGATTTCTAGAGGCAGCATGCTGAAGACCAGCATCTAATTCATAATTAAACTTCAATTTTTGGAAGCAGTTTCACATCAGCTCAGCCCCTAGCATGTCATATCACTTACACCTGCATCTATATCTGTGCACAGCATCTCAGCAGGGATGAGGCGGGCTTGATCTGTCAGAGAAAGAGTGACGGCCATTTTTAATTCGAACAACAGAGCGTCTGCAAATCATGGCACTCTCATTTCCATTTATCTACAGATCCATCAGATGAGCCTCAAGATTTAGATCACCATGTGTGTGCGCTCTCTCCCTCTCTCTCTCTCCCTCTCTTGCTTGTCCTCACTCTCTCTCTCTCTCTCCAACCAATCCATACACAAGCGCCTGTTTCCAAAATTACCACTTTGCTGTTACCCAAATTCCTAATTTGCAATTGTTCCTATTTTATAAGGACACAACTGCGACTCTGCGCATTGTCGCTGCATCTAAACGGAGGGGCCCCTGTGGATATCTGTGCTCATTATACCTGCGTGCAGATGGAGACAAGTTGCAGCCACCAGGCTGATATGGGCTTTGCGTATCCCCAGAGACAGAGACCGCCTGCAGGGGTCCAAACAGCTCCAGCTCAGCCTGCATACGCCTGCATACGGCATCTGGTTGCCACCATCAAACACTGCAACGTGTGACCATCTGTCTCCAGCTACTGCACAACTGCATCTCTTATCTGAGACACAGTGCGTCTTTATACCGATCTGTGTAGTGAAGCATTATAGAATTACAGACAAGTACACTACATAGTGTGCCACCGATGACAGCTGAACTGCCACCGTTTTAGTTTTTTGGAAATGTGTTTATTCGTAACAGATCAAACTCACCTGCATAAAGTTTAGAATGTGGTACTTGAAACAGATTGTTGAGTTAAATGTCATATTCAGCTCATTGACTGGTATTGACAATGCTAAAATCATGTGGTGTTGCTCCCCTGCTCCATTTCATCCGCTTCCATCTATTTCTGCCTTAGTTGCAAACAAACTGAGGTAAAACTAAACTGGAAGGCAATAGTAACACACACAACAAACTGGAACACACACTCTGGAAGTTCTTACAGAGATTCGTCTGAGGACCAAATCAAAGACTACAGAAGACGGTTCAAAAATGTTTCAAGTGCAAAAACACTTTGAATTCTCCACTCAGACTAATCAACTGACGCAACCGGCCATGGGGCTAAAATATGACCCCAGAGCAACTCACCATCTTTTATGAAAAACACTGTCTTTTATGCAAAAATGCTTCCTTTGAAGTGAGACAAATGATTATATACATACATAATAACTGCCCTTAAACAATCAGCCTGCAGCTTGAGAGTGATGACTGTTATGAAGCTGAAAACAAGCATAAAGAGGTTTGATTCAGTATGTAAACATGAAGAAACAAAAAGAGCGCAAGGGGCTATGGCTCAGGGCAGGTAACAGGAAGGTTGCTGGCTCTAATCCCACAAGACACTTAACCCCAGGTTGCTACGGGGGGTTTCCTCTGTGGAGATCTATGAAAACATCAACAAATTCCGCCACCCTCGGCCAAGTTGCAATAAATAAATTAACAATTTCTTTAAAGCGACACCAGCCAATTGGTGAGGCCAAGAAGCTGCTCGTATGTACGCCAAGTCGCTGCACTGTTGGTCGCTAGCTGGGTTTCTACTTGACTGTAGTGTCCAAGTGTGCTTGGAGACACATTATCTGCTCAATTTTTTAAGTTGTCACAATGCCAACCGTCACAAACCAGCCCGACACCACAAATCAGCAGCTGTAATTGAAAATGAATGACTTCCAGTTGCTCGGTTGCTGAAAATTGCTGCTTTCTAACTCAAAAGCCTTTTAAGGGAGTTTCAGGAGAACACAGCGAAGTGTTGTGGTGGAGCTGGCTGTGGGCGCAGTATGTGCAGAGGTTACTGGAGTAACATCTCTACAGGGGTTTGACTAGCACAGCGTGTCTCTCGGATGCATTCGATAGTGTGGGGGTTGCAGGGTGAGGTAACCTCTGCTGTGGGAGGTGGAAGGTGTTTGGAAGGTGAGTTTAGTTGAATCCTACACAGCCGTTTTTACCCAGCATGCTTCACCCAGCTGATGGCATGCTAATTATAGTGCTAATCCTCTGCACATCACCCTTGACAAAAGCACTGCTGGGGGAGGGTGTCCATAGCAATGCTACTGCTTTTAATGATATTTTTATGCGATATTCTTAGCAATATGAAAGTTGATGTTCTCGCTTCTGTGCTTGACAGGAAAGCACACACACTTTAATAAATATGTATTTTTTTTAGATCACACGGAGGCCACAGGCAACGTTGAAACATTACACATTCTCCCATGCATGGAGAAATGTTTCTTTAAGTGGAGTGCACAGTTATTGCACTACATTTAAAGAGAATTATGCATTTCCTTGTGTTAATGTTACAGCACGGCCATGAATACTAATTTTTTAAAGTGTAAGCAACAATCCATCAATATTACTCTAAATGTTTACACTTTTGGAACTGGGATCTTTAAACTAATAAAAACTGTTCTGTCAAATAAAAATAAGTTTTCAAAACACTCAAATTCATAAAATGGCGATAAATATTAGATGCTGCATAAGATGAATGACACTAAACTGGAGACCCTCCCCTCTCCATGCGGTTGGATGTGTCACAGAAAACAGATGTTAATACCAGGTGTATCCAGGGGTGATACAATTCTCTGGATGTTCCCATTCTGTATTAACAAAGACATGTCACACACATAAACTGACAGCCACACCCTGATATGCTCGTCCTTGACCCCGGGGGCCACAGCTACCCTGATTTCACTGCAGAAGAAAAGAGGGTTGAGAGAATCTCTAATTATAAACACGACCATGAGTCTCTCAATCCTCGCCTTGGGCACACACAGCTTTATTTGTGTGTGTCAGCCGGTATGGGCTCAGAGGGCAACCTGACACAGCCGTGTGGTCAACTCGTCAAGCCGTGTGCCTGCTGTCTTTGTTGCCACACAAAGACGGAAAGATATAATTGGTCACACAGAATTAAGTCAGTGGGACTTTCCCCAGTCTCAACTGAGTAACAACTGTGTGTATTCGGTTAACAAAACCCCCTGGAAAGTGATGCTTATGGAACTGAAACAGGACAACTGGTCAGCCTCAACGGAAAATTGCTAATACCAAAGAGACAACTGGAGAGGCATCGCTGCTAACCACAGTGCTGAGTCAGAGAGGAAAGCCTGGGCTTTTGTACAGCAGATGCATGCCTCACGACAATTAAGAATGGCAGCAGATGTTTTGACTTGATTACCACCTCAAACCAAAATATCAAACCTATTACACACTGTTATATAAGTCAGACAATGTGACAAAACCATATTCTTGTGTAAACTCTTTAGACAGGTTGGAGTAAGGGAAGAAATTAATTCTATTTGTCTGCGTAAAGATACATTTCTGTATTAAATTAAAATTAACAATCATTTTCATGCCCCATATTTTAGGTGCATTTTAGGTGCACTGAAAAAAATACAGATGTCTCAGCAGCCTGACCTGAACATATACGGTTTAAGACGTCTCAATGTTTTGAAGCATAATTCAGATGGAGTTTAACACGGTTTCAACTCCCAGCTGGAGAGGAGGAACCAACTGAGCAGCCGTTGGAGCAAACCAGGATGCCAAGACTCTGACAGTCGCAGGAGATCCTTCACGCCACAAAACTCAGATGGAAAATCTATTTATGATCATTTTGCCAAAAATAACCATCCCAAACACTACAAAATATGAATACAACTAAGAAAGGCCTGTCAGGAGATTGTTACTGCATGTCTGGACGCGATTGGGTCTCAGAGCTGGGATTAGCATTACCAGATACGTATCATTGGGATAATCAGCCCATCGCTAAATAGAAAATCCAATGGGATGTTAGGGTTACAAGAGCTCTGTAATCCGATTACAGCGATGAGCTCATTAACCGTACCTCCATTCCCCAAAACATCAGTCAAAGTTTTGCTATTTGATTTCCAGACCAGAGGAACAATAAGTGCCAGCGCAAACAAATCAATACAGTTAATCTGTAAATCTCCTCAGATGAATGAAGATTTTTAGTCCTGTAATTGAACTCACTGAAAAAAACACAACACAAAAATAATTACAGATAATACAGCTCTGACAACGACAAACCATCTCATTACCATAATGTGCGTTTCAAAGCCTGTTTAGAATTAGACTAACTGATGTTGCCGTTTAAAGCAAAGACACAAACACACCAAAGCAAGACGTGCTTTAGATAAGAGGAGGAAGGAGTCTAGCAGGAAGTCCAACAGCAGGAAGTAAGAAGGAAATGAGGAAGTGGACACCAAAACTGATGTACAGCAGACAGACACAATGGAACAATTGATCCCAGAGGAAGTAACAGATAACGTTAAACCAGAAAAATAAATAGATGCGAGCAGAAGTAAATATTTTCCTCATTGCTCACTCCATATTTCTTGATAACTTCTGGCCTTCTTCTGGAAACCGCCTGTGCTTTAGCTGTAACTCAGCTGGCCTGGAGTTTATCAGCCGGTTGGGTTGACCACCCTGTCAGACGAGTGCTTGGATCAGCAGAAACACACAAAGTATAGAGACACACTTCAAGTGATTACTGCCATTTCTCACAAGAAGCTCAGAGACCTCCCCTTCACGACAGACAATCAGCAAGCAGCCTCCAGCGCTGCCTTTATAGTGACCCAGCGCCTGCTCCTTTATTAGCATAAAAGAAAACCAGAGGCTATTCTTTGATGCAATCTTCATGTAACTTCATATTTTAATCTGGTATGTTTGCATCAAGAGGCTGTTCTTAATTATGCAAAGCAAATTAAACTTGTATAAAGCATTTAAACATAATGTTTCAACAACCAGCAACGTTTTGATAGCGCTACAGAGCCCACAGTGTTTACACCATCAAAATCAACCTCTAAATCTCCTACAGTTGTCTTTGCATTTTCAACTTACACAAGTATTTTAAAAGTAAACAAAATTACCCACTTTTACCTTTAACACCACAATAAACCATCTTTTTCTTAACCGTTGCAGTGTAAATAAAGAGGTGCTTGTGACAGGAAGTAAATAAAGTGATAAACATTTACATAGCACAAAACAGGCTTTCATAAAGATCCCTAGCAAATAGCTGGAACCTGTTTACTCTATATACAGCTAGATACCACTACAAAACATTTTGCCCAAAAATACATTTATAATTGATTTACTATTATAATTTATTTATGTTAAGATTATTCAAAAGAAACACTCCAACGCCGATTTAAAAAATGGGGTGAAATTAAAAATTCTGCCCCATTTGCTTTGGGGGGCTGGCACTCAACCCACGCAAACACCCCCCCACCCCACCCCATCGCTGTGCCCCCCACTCACTCCTTCTGTCTCTTGCTCTCTATGGTCCTCTGTCCCTCTTTTCCATTGCATCTCTCAGTTGTACCCTCAGCGAGAGCCGCCCCTCCTCATGTCTAGCCGCAATTTTCCATTCGCCTTTTCTAAAGCGCCGCCTGTCACAGATGGGCGACACCGCTGACCAATTATACAACTCCTTGGGACGGCTACAGTTACAGGCTTTACCATCTGATCATGAAAGTTAAATGTAGCTCTGCTCCTGAAGATGACCTGGCAGAGCACAGCGGTGGCAAAGACAAGGTCATGGGTTTGAGTCCCAGGCAACAAGTTTAACGCTAAAACGTAACTTGCATAACTTGACTATGTTGCTTTGAATAAAAATGTAAGCAAAACGCAAACGTACAGTAAACATTACATAGTGAAAAACTGACATAATTGTGAACGCACAACAATTACTATAAACTGCCACCCCAAATTTTGGGCTTACAACCCATAGGATTTACAAATCACTGCCATGTTGTGTAACTAAGTTATCTGTGGCAACTCTTGGTGTGACAGCGCTATGTGTGGGTGATGTACTGCTCTGGTAAACCAAACGTAGGGGAACTGAGTCTTCGTTGAAGGATTAAGGCTTCAAAAGCTGGTCGGCACTAATGCTGTGAATGGATATAAACCACAATGGGATGGTGGGATATTGTCTTTCATGATGTGCCAACAAAAAAAAATCCCTCTAGAATTCCTTTGATTAAACAGCTACAAATACAACAGAGACTTCTGCAGTCTGGAAATTAGTGTTACAAAAGAGTCATCAGGAGAGGTCAAAGACATTTACGTGCTAGACTGAGCAACCACCATGGATTCACAGTGAGAAACCAGCATAGCCGAAAGCCAAGCTAGTATCATAACTGCCCATGGAGCGTGGACAGAAACAGAAGGGAGTCATCCAAGCAGGGCAGGCCTTGAGCTGGACTGTGGGGGTAAAATAAGCAGGGCAATGCTCCATTAATGCTCAGCCAGACTACAGGATCACAGGTGGTGCTGAGGGGCAGTAGCATAGGATTTGATGGCACACGCGAGGACGCCCAGGGGCTTGGCTGGAAGGTGGGTGGAAGGAGGGGGGCTAGAGTTGGTGTAACCAGGTGGGCAGCAGATGCACCCAATAAATACCCGCTTCAGTTCAACAAAAGGAGGGCAGGATGGAAGGGAGCGATGAATGAATTTTCCCTACAGAATAACACACTGGGCGGAGGCGTTTGGGAGCCGGCACAGGTGGCAGCATATGTGCACTGTCCTGGTCTATTGAATATGGCTGACATAAGCTTGAGGAGATAATGATGTCCACAACCTTCATTATAACTGTATAACAAGAGCAGAAGAGAGAGGGGAAATTATATTATGCAGGAACCCTTGCATTAAGTTTCTTCAAAAACAACTTCCCTGTCATACAGTAAGTTGATCAAATAGCTTAATGTATATACAGGCTATAGATGTCATGTAGGTACACAGATGGTTTCAGACTTAAGTGGCATTTGTGAGAGCAGGTAATGTACGATAAGGTGACAAAATAATTGCAGCCATTCGTTCAGCGAATTTGACAAAGCCATTAGCATCACTCAAACAGAAAAATAAGTCTGCCACGGATTGATTTCTAAAAGCTACTGCTAAGCTAATCCACTGAGGATCAGGTTGAAGAACAGCTGAAATTGGAAAACAGTACCGGCAGGTTTACAGTAAATCTTAACTGTGACATCATCTCAAGTTGGACTTTAAAGACAACTGATTCTAAACTTCATGAGTGAATTCGGTTATAAAGCTGCAAGAACTAACTAAACCATGTTAACCAAACCTGACATAGCACACTAAACAATCATGTCAGTGTTAAAACACATTACAGATAATGACAGATAAAAAAAAAAAAACACAATACTTAAGCTTTAAAAGCTGAACAGCCTTTTTGGGCAGACGTTCAGTTAATTAATTCATTTAATTCCCTCTCCCGTTTTAATTAGATTCTTTCCAGCTGAATGTAAATTGAGGCTTTCAACAAATTACGGGCTTGAGTTGAGTGGGTTAAACGTGGATCAGGTGTGGAACAAAATGATGAAATTCAGGACAGTTTTTAAAGGACATGAATCTAGTTTGGAAACGGTCATGCTTGATTTGGATTTTAAATGCAAACCCATCCAGTTCTTTACCTAGAGAAAATGAGATTTGGAGTAAGTGTGTGTAAATGCTTCGTGTGATGCTCTGAGGGGACATCTGCGGCGACAAAACGATTCTCTCATCTTGAGGGCTTCGAAACAGGCTGACTGACTTTCAGATAAAGGCGTTTTAAAAGTTGTTGTCCTGGTTATTCCATGATGAGTTGTGCACAGACTGCTGTGACAAAGAAACTAGGCTATGTTTATAAGAGAGTGTTCACATATGATGCATTATATCATGTTTAAAAAGATGAAATAGGATTTAAAGAATCTGTAAACCGTTTAAAAATTTTACAATTTCAGTTTAGATCAAAAGGGTTGGCAGTGCAGTGCCTATGTAATTTAATAGTGTGGTCGACTAGTTTAACTAGTTATATCATGATGTATATATTATACAAAGAAGAATCTAGTTAAACAAGTCAACCACACTATTTAACTAGATTGCTTGACAACCCGACCTTGACATACTGTACAGAGTTACTCTCCATAACAAAAAGCAAACATACAGTACAAACTACTTTAGTCCTTTGACTCAAAACTAATTAGGTAAGACATTTTTAACTAAATCAAAATTTTCAATTCCAAATAATGAGAAAAGTGATTAACATTTTAATGAGCCGGGTGAAATGGTATTATCTTTTACTAACTCCAGGGAAAGTTGATTATTGATTCAGGGCTACAGTGTAGTTATCCACGCACCACTGCACCATGCCTGTCTCATTCTCTCTCTCTCTCT
>JBAJNP010006869.1:0-24255 GCA_036877545.1 Yasuhikotakia modesta | reverse complement strand
GTTACAGCACTTTATTTGCAGGGACAGCATCAGTCAATTGTAATTTTGTGAGTGCACCTGCAGTACTGTACAATTTCATCTGTAAATGTCTCTTACTGAGGACTGTGACCCATCTGTGCTCGTTCAATGCATCAAATGATTGTTTTAAACCTCTTACCTCCTCTTTTTTGCTTCCAGCCCTTATCAGAAGCCCCAGCTCTTAATTGTTGTGTCAATGCCGGCTCATATTCATTTCCTAATGTTTACACATGACAGCCTTATCTTCTGTGTGGCCCTGAAATTACCTAATGAAATAAGTTTGGCCCACCGACCCCTTTCAGTTTGTCTAATGACCCTGATTAATTAGCAGAGAGATGCATTTTAATTTATGTTCTTGTTTTGCTGAGTGCAGATTTGACCCCTTGAAAGCGTCGCAGAGACTTTGTTCTGCTTTAATGGTTGTTTTTATTGCGTTCCTTTCAAATTTACCCAGTTTTCAGAGTATTTGTGAATACATCACGCTTTAACTGTTTACGGTAGAGTAGTTTTCATTTAACAGTTGCTAATTGTGAGCAGTACTAATGCGCAATCTGCTGCCACAGGGCCAGCATTTTGTAAGTGGTTGCCAAGGCGTTGCTATGCAAGATGCAAGACGTTGCTTGATATGCAAGATATTCTGAGTAATTTTTAGCATGTTGCTACGTTTAAACCCTTATCCCTGATTTGCGTCATGGATAAGGGTTGCACAACTAAATGTGAATTTGCAATACTGGTAACATGAATAATTTGGTTATTTTGATTCTACATGCTAAAGCAAACACAGATATGAATGTTTATGTTGTTATGTTTGCTTCTTTCACCAGGTCAACGGCAAGGACCTGTCCAAGGCGACGCATGACCAGGCAGTAGAGGCCTTCCGTATGGCTAAAGAACCCATTATGGTTCAGGTGCTACGCAGAGCGCCGAGGCCCAAACCTGTGTGTCCCAACGGAGAAGCCCAGGTGGTGGACATCAGCACTCAGACAGATATCACCTTCCAGCACATCATGGCCCTCAGCAAGTTACCAGCTTCCTCCACCCCTGTAGACGTACTGGAGCAATACTTGATGCCGGAGGGGTGAGTGACAGCTCTCTGGACCAATCAGAAAGCAGATTTCAGTTTTGTCTGATTCCAATGAGTTAAGTTTAATTATTAATTTTTGTATGTAAAGATGAACAAAATTTAGGTGACTGTTTTTTTGGCAACCACATATTGCTTATGATAAAACAAACTAATCTAATTGAATGACACATTCATTTTTGTGTTTATAACGTATTTGAGATTATAACACCGTGTGATATCTCTAATTTGATAACTAGATAAACTGTGTGTGTTTTATGGTGTTTTGTTTCGCAGGCACTCTGCTGCTCATGAGTTTTTTGACCCCAGTGATTTTCTGGAGGGAATGCAACATGAAATGGAGAGAGAGGAACTGGAATATGAGGTAATCACATATCATCACATATCCAAACCTATTCTTAGATGATTTATTCTTAGACGATGAGTGAAACGTCTAAATAATGTTTGTGTAACAAAGCAAAAATGTGTCTACAAATGTTCAGAATATTGTTTTTTTTTTTTTAATTTGAGAACATTTATTAAAAAACGTTGAGACATCATTGAGATGGTGACATTATTTATCCCATCATTGACTTTAATATCGGATTAACATGATAATGGACGGGCTGACTGGAGCGATAGATCAGATGGTGTATGGTTAAACGTAGACGGATCAGGTTATAATGATAATGTCGGGGTCGTGTGCGAGTCCGTAAAGAACCAAAGTTTAGAGCAGCAGATGTTTGGCACGCAGCACTTACGCCGACCTCTGGTTCGGCCCCCAAAGGCCCTTGAAGCCGCTGTGGGGTTCAACAGACAGAGATGAATGACTGGTATGAGTCTGATCTGAATGTCCCTCACCGACACAAACCAGCCTTGTTTACCCTGATTAATGCTCTTGTTTGCGCCTCAAGGACAAAAGAAAAGGGCCCTTTGTTGCTCTGAGGTAGGAATACACTAATCTGCAGCGTTTGGAGGTCTTTTCGTACTGTAGTGCAGCGCTGGCAGACATTAGTAATCTTGTTACATAATGAGCTAATCAGCTTAACACACAACACAGCCCCTCCACCTGTATATGGAGCTATAAGATGTTGTTTTGGTCAATGATTGTTTATTGATTGATTGTATTGGTGACATGTTGTTCACATTTTTGCAGACATTGTAAGACATTGTAAGACGCATGAAGTTAAATGTTATGACAGTGCATGTGTTTCCTGGGAATCGAACCCAAGACCTAATACGCTGCTCACGCAAGCTCCAGTAGTTGAGCTATAGGAACCTGAGATAGCAGAGACGCTACACCACCGCGGGTGCGATCTGCACCTGTATTTTGTAGATTATAGGTGCTGAAACGTGATGAATGAGATTTGACTCTGTCAGGGCAACAGTTTATCTGGCAAGCAGGAGCAGATTTGTGTAATTAGTTACGTTCTTTGGCAGGTATCACTAGTTCTGTAGTAAAACTTAAGTTTAAAATATCTCTTTCTCCATTCAGGAAGTGGATTTATACAGAACTAATATCCAGGATAAGTTGGGACTAACTGTGTGCTACAGGACCGATGATGAGGATGAGACAGGAATCTACGTCAGCGAGGTAAGCAAACATTAGCTAATGTTCTCTAAAACAGTTCCTCTCTCTCCAATGTTCCTGCTGTAACATTAAGATCATTTTTAACACTAAATATATTGTGTAAAAAGCTGTAACCTTAAATTGAATAACATTCTTGCAAACAGTAACCTTACTAAAATGTCAGCAACTCAGTTTTTTTAAATAGACTTTAAAACAATAGAAACTTTTTAAATGTGTCTAGAACTTCCAAAATAATATTTTTATTTCCTGATAGAAACATTTAGGAAATGTTTCCACAACCTACACTTACCAGCTGCATAGATGCAGTTCATTTCCAGCTCATTCAGTGTCTCTCGTTTGTTCAGATTGATCCCAACAGCATCGCCGCAAAAGATGGACGAATCCGTGAGGGGGATCGAATTATCCAGGTTTGCTTTGCTTTATAGACACTGAATGATATCATTTGTCTTATGTGAGGTCACATTCAAGACATTTGTCTAAGCAAATCTCAACCTCCACAATACAGATCAATGGTGTTGAGATCCAGAACCGAGAGGAAGCTGTAGCTCTGCTCACCAGTGAGGAACATCCAAATGTCTGTCTGTTACTGGCGCGCCCAGAGATGCCGGTGAGGAGCACAAACTACACACACACACACACACAAAAGCACACATAGTCACACAAACACACACACAAGCTACACACAAACTCATACACACACACTCACACATGCACAAACACACACACACGCTACACACACATAAAAGCTACACACACACACACACACACACACACTCACTCAATCACACAAACACACATAAAAGCTACACACACACACACACACTCACTCAATCACACAAACACACACACAGATGCTGATGGCTTTTCTCCTGTTGTTTAGCTGGATGAAGGATGGATGGATGATGACAGGAACGATTATCTGGACGATCTTCACATGGACATGTTGGAGCAGCAGCACCATCAGGCCATGCAGTTCACCGCTAGCGTTCTGCAGCAGGTACCGCACATCCGTCAGAACCACTCGTGACACTTCAAATATCTGCAGCACATTCAGTCTCTACAACAGTAAATCCCAAACACTGTGCATCAAAACAATATTATTGTTAACAAACATCTTTCTAAACAGACATTTAAATGTGATTTTACTGTTTACAGTTGGATAAACCCAATATTAAAGAGCAAATAGCCACTAGAAAAGTATGAAACGGGCCATGATCAGAATGATGTGTTTTTTGAGTAAATGACGTTTCGCTATTTCTTTTTTCCACAGAAGAAGCATGAAGAAGATGGAGGTACAACAGATACGGCCACACTTCTGTCCCACCAGCACGAGAAGGACAGCGGACTGGGCCGCACGGACGACAGCACACGCAATGACGAGAGCTCTGAGCAAGAGAACCTGGCGGATGATCAGACCAGCGCGTCCACCACTTTAGGCAGCCGACGCAGGCTTGCCTACAGTCAAGACACCCTGGGCAGCGGCGACTTGCCTTTCAGCAGCGAGTCCTTCATCTCAGCCGACTATGCGGATGCTGACTTCCTGGGCGACTTCCCTGCAGACGAGTGTGAGAGGTTTCGTGAGCTGCTGGAGCTCAAGTGTCAAGTTCAGAGTGCAGACAGTGACATAAACCCGCAGCAGAGGCTGTTCTGGGCCAGTGGAGGCGTGGTCGGTGGCGGTGTGGCCGGTGGGCCGGGCGAGGAGGGTGTGGACAAAGAGCTGGAGCTTCTGAATGAGGAGCTGCGAACCATCGAGCTGGAGTGCCTGAGCGTGGTCCGGGCGCATCGCATGCAGCAGCTGCGCGAGCAGTGCCGTGAGCAGTCCTGGATGCTGCACAACAGCGGCTTCCGCAACTACAACACCAGCGTGGACGCCAGACGCCACGAGCTGGCCGACATCAGCGAACTCCCTGAAAAGTCAGACAAGGACAGCTCCAGCGCATACAACACGGGCGAGAGCTGCCGCAGCACGCCGCTCACGCTAGAGCTTTCCCCTGACAACTCCCTGCGTCGTGGAAACGAAAACCAGGCAGAAGGCGGCGCGTCTGGTGCCAACAGAATCCTGAAGCCTCTTCTGTCGCCCGTCCAGGAGGCAAGCAGCCCCAGCAGGAGCCACTCGACTCCATCGAAAGAGCTTGACACTTCAAACCAGCCCGAAATCAGAGAGCGCAAACCAAACCGCCACGCTCAGCCCCATTCACCCTACAAACATGCTCATATCCCAGCACACGCCCAGCACTACCAGAGCTACATGCAACTGATTCAGCAGAAATCCGTGGAATATGCCCAGAGCCAGATGAGTTTAGCCAGCATGTGCAGGGACCCCATCGCATCTGCGGACCTGGGACCCAAAATGGAATGGAAAGTAAAGATTCGGAGCGACGGCACACGCTACATCACCAAGCGCCCCGTCCGGGACAAGCTCCTAAAAGAGCGAGCCCTGCGGATCCGCGAGGAGCGCAGTGGAATGACCACGGACGACGATGCGGTCAGCGAGCTGAAGATGGGTCGCTACTGGAGCAAGGAGGAGCGCAAGCAGCACGCCGTCCGTGCCAAAGAGCAGCGCCAGCGCAGGGAGTTTATGAAGCAGAGTCGCATGGACTGTCTTAAGGAACAAGGCGTCGCCGCAGAAGACAAGAAGGAGCCCAACATCATTGAACTGAGTCACAAAAAGATGATGAAGAAGAGGAACAAGAAGATCTTTGACAACTGGATGACCATCCAGGAACTGTTGACCCACGGTACGAAGTCCCCTGATGGGACACGAGTATACAACTCCCTTTTGTCTGTGACCACAGTGTAGGCATGCGTCTGTTATGTATCGTGCTGTATATAAGACACTACCAATTGGGGTAGACAATTCTGCCTCGTTCAATGTGGCAACATTTGTAAATAGGAAATATGAACGTCTTGTCTGAAGGAACTTTGTTTGCCAAGAGAAGGTATGAGGTGGAGGTCCCAGAGATTGAACAGGATGCTGGATTTGTAAAGGTGGCCGGAGCGTCTTTCATTATTTGCTCTTTTTAATCCTATATTGAGTTTGCGGTATTAAATGTTTTATACAGGAAGTGATTCATAACCATAATGTCTCTGTAATGGGTTTGGAAAACAGTTCAAGGACAGTGTGCCATAAACAACCATCAGCATTTGTGGGGTTTTTTTGTTTCAGCAAGTTAAACAGTATTTTAGTTTTTGATTCATACATATTGCTTATTAAAGTAATCAAATATTTAGCTTCATGGTCCTCACAAAATGTTCAGCAGGTGTTTTGTATACGCTGCAGTTATTTCATGGTTTTTTTAAAAGCTGCAATCTGTAACTTTTGTCTCTCTTCCGCCATCTGTGTTTGAAACAAAATTGCAGGTTTCCTGAGGTATTTTCTTATCGTGGATGAAGTTTAATTTCTAAACAACTGCTGTAAGAACAAGATATAGACTCTGAATCATCTACAACACAGAGATCTTTCTCTTCAGACCACAATAATCATAGTTTTAAGCTTAGTGTTGCAAACTGGAGTAAGATAAGATTGTGTGGAGCACTGATCTGTCGTCTTACTCAAAAGCCGTTCAATAATTTTTTGTTCATTTTTAACCAAAAAATATGGATTGCAGCTTTTAAAAAATCATAACTTCATTTTACAACTTTTAAGAAAGGTGCTGTTTTTCTAAAGTTCACATTCAAACATCTGTATGTTGTATCTGTTACATTAAACATACGAAAACCATATATTGAAATTAAATCTGTTGGTATTAACATTGATGTCTGTTGTAGACAGAAAGCCTTTTGTATAGGTTTCAGTTGTATTACAGCAAAATAATACAGTTTAACAAATCATTAGTTAGAAATGCAATTTGATGTCTTGTAAAATGAGAGAAATAATAAATTATTGTTTTATATTTGATGAGCGTTCAAAACATTGTGAACTTTTTATTTTTAGTCCAATTGACCCATTATTTTTTTCAGTTTTTTAAATCAGATAATGGTGTGTGTGTGTGTGTGTGTGTGTGTGTGTGTGTGTGTGTGTGTGTGTGTGTGTGTGTGTGTGTGTGTGTGTGTGTGTGTGTGTGTGTGTGTGTGTGTGTGTGTGTGTGTGTGTGTGTGTGTGTGTGTGTGTTGGGGTCAGTGGTGTCCACACTTCACTGACCACTCGACCCCAGGGCCGCTGACCCAAGCGGCCCCCATTTCTGCTTCTCTGTGTCCAGCTGTGTGTCATTCTGAGACACAGATCTCAGGTCAGTGAACAGACCTCTGTCTCATTACAATCACACTGAAAGGTCTTCAGTGGCAGCGGCTGTGTGAGGACACACCTGCTGTTTTCAGATCAGTCTTTTTCTGCTGAACTGTGTATTGTGGCCCCAAAAACTATTTAGATATTTTATTCGTTTAAAAAAAGCTTGAGTTTTATTGCATTAGAATAAAATCAAGCATGAAACATCGTCACCTGCAAGCCCATGATGCACAAAACGTTTTGCAGTTACTTGTAACAATTTTTTCACTTCTTTCCTCTTTCTGTCGATGTGTCAGTTCTCAAATTCACAAGCAAATTCTCCATACAGTTCATCTTCATGTTTGAAGAACTTCTGAACATCTGATCTGATCACTACATTTTTTTTTGCTACCCAAGAAAACTATCATCATGTCACAAGGCCACTAATTCCATAAGCCAGAATGTTGATACTTTGCAGAGAAGTCAGTGCTGTTGTAAACACTAACGTTGGGGGAATAATTATGTTAATGTGGGAGATGTGAACAGTCTCGTCTCCTCTGTTGGCTTGTGTGTAATTGATTGTTTTTCTGGGCCTGAAGGACTGTTTGTGTGATTAATGTCCACAGAGAGTCTTCACCGCTCTCTTTAAATAGGAGATAACAGCGTTTCACGCAAAGGCAAACAAACAGCGATCAGTTCTGGGCTGTTTTCATCCCAGCTGAAGTGAGATTGTTTTGATCGGCCTCCTCTGCTTTAGTTTTTATTGGTAATGAATGAAGGTGGGCGGAGCCTGAGGCGGCCGGCTGTCCTCAGGTCTTCCTTCTGAGCGCCTCTCATTTGTCTAAATGCCACGGCAGGAGAACGGGAGACGCTTCAGAGAAACCGGCTGGTGACCGATAAGACCGCTGGTTGTGTCCTTGGCTCCCAATCAGCTTTGAGAGGGAAAATAAAGGCTGTTTTTGTTTTAGGTCCTGTGGGGGCTGAACATTGATTTACAAAATGGTTCTCAAATGGTAAAAACCACAAGGGACTTTCTTACACTGTTTTAGGTCAATTTACATTGACAAATACTCTATTGTAAGACATTAAGTGACCTTTGCTTAATCAAATGGCTAAATAATTAAAGCTGTGATATAGTATAAGACACATCTTTAATAAAATTCACTTTATTTTAGCTATATGCTTTTCAGATTTACTTTAATATTGATTTATCATGCTGCAGTGTATTAGCTATTTTCTTTTTTGTGTGGATGTGTGAAGTCAGTTCTCAAATTCACAACCTAATTCACCAATGCTTTCTCAATTAATAAACTGTGTGTGTGTGTGTCTTTCAATACAGCACTTGTGCCCACAGGTGTTAATTTATTGACATTATTGGACTCATCCAGGAGTCAGAACTATCATGAATAACTATTTCCCCACCTGTTTACATCTCTGCTAAATAATAACCTGTGGGGTTCATTCCTCAGGACCATAAAGGTCACAGTCCAAAACGTGAAAAAACACTCAAGCTTTTAATCTGCTAAAGGTAATTTTATTTGCTGCCATGAGCTGTTAATTGTTTAAGACTTACAGGTGATTTTTTTGTAAATACAAACACTGATGCAACATCAGTCTTAGTGCATTTCAACACTTTCAGCATCATGATAACTGAAGTTGACTGATAATGTTGATGTCGTGTGATTTTTATCTGTCATTACGTCATGTGACAAAGAGTCGCTGTTTTCTGTATTTACAAACCATACAGCCAAATAATTCTAGCTATAACCAAGTGATCACCAGCGCAACACATATGGTCTTTTATTTCAATTCAACTTCAATTAAAAGTGTAATATAATTTATAGCAAAAAATGAAAGTGCTAAATATATGCATTTCAGACTCTATATAATCACACGCATGTCTGTACATGTAATATTGCAGATGCCGTATAAACTGCGTTTCATTTATTATATTATGCAGGTGAAACGCATCAGACATAAAAATGACTGATAGCAGAAACGTCCGATCTTACAGACCCTTCAACATGAGGAACACAATTCAATTACTCCTCCGCCATCTGAACGGCAGCTATGAATTGTGAACCGTGACGTCTCATTATTCTAAAGACGTCGTTTTTAAAGAGCTCATTGTCAATGTTCAGAAACACTGACATCATTTAAAGTAGGACAGAGGTAACACAGAGTTTATGAGCGTGTGTCGAGTGTGTGTGGAGAAACATTCAGTCTTTCACCCGCCTCTGCACACAGGACTCTGTAGATGTGTAACGCTTATTTTCACAGTCCTAATTCACAGAGAAATGAAGAAACACGGCGTTGAGATTTCTCTTCTGGGCACCGTTTGATGTGAGGACCCATTATTCCCACTGTCCTGAAAGATTTCTGATGTGCTACTCTGACGTACAGGCAATTTATAATAAAAACACACACAAGGCACAAGAACAGCCTCCTGCCTCATTTCAGAAAACACGGGTTTGTTGCATTTCAAAGCAAAACCAGATTTTTACATTTTCAAGTATTTTTTCAAGTGGCTGCGGCTACAAAATGCTGTGAGTGGCGTGTCACCCAGTTACTGGTGCTGAATTATTCATCAATATAATCAATATTATCATATGTAGCACTAACACAGTACCAATAATCATGATTTTTAATATCACAGTTATTGTCAATAGCTGTATATTGTGATACCCTTATTTCTGGATATAACATTACTGGTGGTGATTGAACAAGACAGAGACATGTGCTGTTTAGATCTGGGCTAGTAAGCCAACACCAGTTAGAGACCACTAGTTAGGGATCTTTTGAGTAGAATCCACCTAGCAACTGCATAGTAACGCACTAAATACCATGCAGAACATCTTTCTTCATTGCATGGCAACAGGGGAAAAAACAAACATGTTTTGCTAAGACAATATTGTAGAAAAAAACTAAATTTCTTTTACTTCAGTCCTAAATTAAAAAGCATTTTTATTGATGTGCAGCAGAAAATGTGTGTTTGTTTTGTGAACGGTCTTGACTCTGTGCATAACCGCAAACAAAATTTACTCCCACCAGACATGTGACCCTTGAACTTAGCGTAGACTTGTGAGGTTCAAAGGTCGGCTAAGACACGTAGTTTATGGCTTGCCGTAGCAGTAACTCAAAGCTCTTTTTCTTCAGAGCTACAGCGGCGCTTCATTCCCATCATTAAAGACTTGAATACAAAAAGGAGTCCAAGCTCAGACTAGATTTGACCAGATTTCATTCCAAGATGCAGAGTTTCCTTTGTTATAGTTATTCCATCTTAATCAGTGCAGCTAGATTATAGGTAACCAGTAAAAAAACAGCATTAAATAACCATAAACATATTAAAGCTACAACCAGCAACTTTTGGGGGTTTAAAATGAACAAAATTCATTTACTAAGCACATAACAACATATCAGTGTTCAAAACACTCTCCTTACACAACGGTAAGTTTAAAATGATTATTTATAATTCAGTTTCCCAGGAAATGTCAGTTTGGCTTCATTTGACTGTAACATACATACAGTCTGTAAAATAACAGGTTTAACACACAGATGGTAATTGTGAGGTGAAAGTTTTGCAACTTAAAACTGTTTGTAACTGGGTTTAATTGATTTAACGGCTCATTTATTTGTTTAGACTTTATCTTAATGAATCAACACCTTCCGGTTCCTCACCTGTAGTTGAGCATCAAAACAGCGGCAGTGAGAGACAGACGTAAACACAAGAGCTGCACGCCGCCAGCGTTACACTCAGCAACCTGGTGTTACTGGCAGCCACAGGCAGTGTCGTGTCAAAACTGTCACGGAGCTGAAATGTTCCCCGGCTCTCCTGACAGCAGCTACTGTGTGTGAGTTTGTACAGCAGCGTTTCATTATATTTACTCAGGACACCCTGAGGCCTCCATTCAACAAATGTCACTCTGCTACTTTAGTTTTTGAGAAACCAAACATCATGTTAAATCTCGCAGGCAGAGCGATTAACATGCCTTTCCTTTGTACTGGTGTCAGAACGTTATTGTAGGTTTTGTAGATCCACGTAACATAAATCTTTTTTTATGAGCTGTGCATAAACTTTTTCTTGGAGCTCTGGTATTCAGGGTCCTGTAGCTCAACTGGAAGAGCCTTATGTTAGCAGCGCAAAGGTTTTGGGTTTGAATTTCAGGGAACACACATATTGATAAAACATACACCTTGAATCCACTGTAAGCTGCTTTGGATAAAAGCATCTGCCAAATGCATAAACATAAAGAACATATGATGTCCGTTTTTCTAAATGGTTGAAGTTTTTAAATCAGAATTTCTCAGTTAGATGCTTTAAATCAGAGAAGCCCACTTCTGCTTCTGCATGACCACCGACCCGCTGAGTTTAGCTCCAGTTTGTCTCAACACACCTGCCTGGAAGTTTGTGATCAGCCTGCTAAGATGCTGATTAGCCGCTCAGGTGTGTTTGATCAGCGCTGATGCTGGAGTCTGCAGGATACTGACTCTCCCTGGCAGCGTTGGGCCCTGAACTGAACATGAGGTACGTTTTTCCCATCCAATAAAGTTATTTCTTTAAAAGGCTTATGCTGAAAGGTCTTTCAGCGGAGCAACAATGTGGTGAAGCGTCTCATTGAATTTACTGACCCCCCTTTTCTAGGTCAGAGTCACAGAGCAGAAGATTTACTGCCTTTGAGTTTGTTGGGAACGCTGGACTGAAATGGAATTCTAAGGAATTCTGTGGAACGCTTCACCATTAAACGGGTAAGATGGAGGTTTAAAACGTGCCTGATCGTTTTGTGCTGTTTAAAAATGTTAACAAGAGAGACGGGGACTATTTATATTTTGCTTTAAAATAATAAGACAGACTAGATTCTCTGATATGAGTCTCACAGGTTTGTTCTTCTGAACTCATTTATTTACGGATGTATGGATGTAAACTTTTGATCTTAACCTAACATGCATGCAGCTGTTTCACCATCAACCTTGTGATCATAATTTCTCTTAATAATAAAGCACAGATTTTAACACACTTGACAGTTACATTTAAATGAGATGGTTTACATTAAAAGCACATTTGGATTAGCTTTTATTTCTAATTGCATCAAATAAGCAAAATTTTAAACACTAGATTTTAGCTAAATGTTTACTGTATTATAAGTGAATAAGTTGCATTTCAGAAATAACAGCAGACAGCTTTATGTTGGTGGTTTGCGTCAGTCTTGCGCAGCAACAGTGATGCAGTCATGTCGCATTTATTGAGCCCCTAAGCCCCTCAGGGGCAGATGCAGTGCTGATGCAACGCAACGCACGCATTAAAAATCAACCTATCGATTACACCAGCCCTAAATCCACTCGCTCTGTCACAAAAAATCCACTCGCTGTATTCAGATGTTATTGATTTCATTGGCTTTCACTTGTCAGGTCCTTAAATAACCAGCAGCCTCTATTATAGTCCATCAGCTGTAATGTTGAAGATTACATCATGTATCAGTCTCTAGTTATATGCAGCTTATTTAGTCACCAGTCTCTGTGTTATGGAGTAAATGTTTGAGTGGCTGCTGATTTTCTGTGGCAGCTGCATGATTGTGTTTTAATGCAGGACTCAGAGCTACATTTCTGCACACGTTTAAATGAGACGTTTTACGCTTGATTCCCCTCCTGTGTTTCTCGACTACAGAGTTTAGTTTCTGCAATTATTAGCTGTGACTACATTACTGGAAATTGCTGAATGTTCTGTTAATTTAACCATGTTTGATGTTTTGAGCATCACTGTTTTTATTCATATAGGATAAAACATTCAAAAGTATTGTGCATGTCTGAATTTGTGTTTTTAAGTTACATGAAGGTGATATTGTTTCAAAAACGTAACTTTGAGGCATGTTTTCAAAAATTTGTCAAATGCATATAGAAAAGATTTTTGTTTTTGCTGAAAATGTGGTAGTGATTTTTTTCAGACTTATGGCTGGTTGTGACAAAAATCACATTTCTAGACCTCAGTCAGTGCAACACTTGTCTTGTTTTTGCACAAACAAAACACAAAATATTTCCATTTCCAAGTCGCCTGTTTCTCCTCTTCTAAACATGAACACCTGTTATATCAGAGCTGAAATCCCCCAAATTGCCATTTTATTAGTCTCCCATTTACACTTTTAACAGCCTTTTGCAAAAAGCACAACACCCTGCGCAAAATGGCTGCTAAAAGCCTGGCTGTGCGGAACTGCGGACCCTCAGCTGCTATTAGACTGAGAGGATGAGGGAACATCTATAAATGGAGCGACGATGAAAAAGCCTCCACAAGAGTCAATTAAAGCACTTCATTACACTGTAATACTTCTACAGAGGCCAGGGGTCCACAAACCCCTTAATGAGACTCAATACGTGTATTACTCTGCATTAGCTGATGAAGACCTGCGTCTCAAAAACACAATGATGAACTCTCAGAGCATCCAAGCTAACAATTATAGGTTGCAAGAACATTTCCACAATGTTTTTATTAAGCCACAAACATAAAACAGTAACACCGCTAGCTAGTAACAGATGCATTGTGGGATGCATTCAGCTTTATATTGTGTTGTTCTGCACCGTTTTTGTCCAGTCAGTGTGAGACTAGCGCTAATTATATATCATTGGTTTTAATTATTAGTCAGTTGTACTAAGATTAGTCTTCTGTCATGAATCAGTAAATAATTTGCACAGGTCAAATCTACCGTAACCACAGTTTATGCCAAAATACCATAATTACTATTATTTAATATTAGTCATAAATGAACCGATCAAATGACAGAAACATTCTGAAAGACCTGTGATCTCACATTTGATGATTTACAGTAGCAATAATAATTACAGCAATTAATGTGTTTTGATGAAACCATGGGAGCTGTTGTGCATGTAAGGGTGTGGGTTGTAGTTCTGCATACATGACAGGATTTGTGCCTCTGAATCGTCCCGTAACTCCCCTGTAAAGATTCAAGCCAAGAAAGCGTCTTGGCAGCCTCCGCTCAATATGTTCCCTCACCTGTTTATGTGGCAGAAAACAGATGTCGGATACATTTTGCAAAATGAAAGCAGTAATTTTCTTGCTTTTTCATCTCCCGCCAACTTCTCACTGGGACTCTGAAGAAACTCCAGATTGCACACGTGGGAAGATTTATGACTTATTTTCACGTTTATTGCTGTACCTTTAGGTTCTAAACGCTCATGCATACGCAACACTAACTGCCTGTCAGCTAACAGGGAACGTTCTTAAAACGCTGGCTAACGTTTTTTCTGTTATCTCAGTTATGTGTCTATATGAACACATTTTTAATGTTATCTTATTTTTTTTTTTAACTTAAAAACTGAACATTTAAAAATTGTTACAGAATTGAGAAAACAATGTTCAGACTGGTCTTGCTCAATGTCTGTCTGTCACATCAGTGGTAATTCAAACATCAGTCTGAGAATAGTGTCTGATTTTCCATCACAACAGTCTGACAATTCCAAAACATCCACTTGGGAATTCATCGCTGTGTGTTGTGTTTAAACACATGTATCACCATCAAGAGGATTCGATGTTTAAAGAAAATGAGACGCTGTCACATAGAAACAAGTTCAGCCATCCTTGTGTCTGTTCTGGCCAAATGCTGAATGTGTGAAAAATCCTTGACCATTTTTGCCAGACAACATGTCTCAATATGAACAAAAACACAACATTCATCTCTAACTCTGACTGGCAGAACTTCTGCAATGAGCTTTAAACTGATTCTGAAAGCCAGTCTTAACCTACTATCAGACGTTTATTGCCCTGAAAATTGGCAGGAGTTTCTCCAAACTTTGGTTCATTTAATGCCATTAGCAAAGTCTTGTTGCTTAAGTCTGAGTTTGAATGTCACATTTTCAGAGTTTACTGCTCCTTCATTTCAGCTTTGACACTTTTAAAAATGGCTCTTTAATCTGACGCTCACATGGAGGCCTCAGCTGAAGGCTGCATTGGACACGCTGCCCGAGATGCTGAGCAGTGAGGAAGACTTGATGCCAGACAGAGGAATAATGAAGAGGCAACGCAGAACACAGCCCTGGGGCAGTCAGCGGGCTCCTCACCCTGGGGTGGGAGACGAAACACTACCCTCTATTGGATGATACAGAGATTGGCACGCTGAGGCTCAACCTTCACACGAACCCTGAATTGTGGGTTACAGCAATGAGAACGGTGACCTAGCAGTGAACTTCCAATCTAATCCATTCAATCCTTTTCTGGTGAGCACATGTGATAAAGTGCGTGAAGAGGCATAAATCAGTTTTTATTTTGACAATCTATATACACTTCTTGGGCAAAGAATTTGATTAGGACAGTAAGGCAACTAACAACCTAAAGAAGAAGAGAGACTCGTGACTCTTTATCCCAGTCTGTATTTATTTTTGGCCCTCATTGCAAAATCCTGCTGGTCCTGCTGTGGATACCAGATCTCCATAATCAATTCCCACCAAAAAAAGTTCTGAACTTTTGGAACACTTTTGTCAAAGTCGTCTTCTGTAAGTCCCAGTAACTTTTAACACAAACCTCCAATGGGAATAAAATGAAAATTAGACGCGGCTCTTATTAAGCAGGCCTGTGATAATTGCAAATTATGAACAGGAAATTGGTCTGATTGGTTCTGCAGAAGGAGCAGAGAAGGTCTCCTCTTGTTCCTCAGGAGATGAATCAAAGAGAACTTCATGTCCTGACACCAGCGTGCAGGTCAACCATTATAGATGTTTCATGGACGTTGGTCAGGCTGTCGTGTCACAACCCAATACTGATTAGAAAATAAACACTAGCAATCTGATTGGTGGAATTTTATTTCTCAAACACATCAGTGACTTCTTTAAACTTTGCCATTATTAATAAGCAGTTCAGTTCCCGGCCTTGTGGATCACATTACGATTCATTTATTAAAACTCAATTCCCACAGTGGGCAGGGTTATTTCCCGAGGGGCATGCACTCAAACCAACAGTTAAACACGACAGGATTCAGACGATCCTCTCTTTATTTCCTCTGAGAGACGAGTACATTTCAATCCGGCTGCGACACGGAAGTAACAAACTCGAGCAACCCTGAAACAAATCTAATGTGAACAAAGACCAGCAGACACAAAAAAATAAACCTGCAGAAATCGCTGCTCTGAGCCACCCGGAGACCGCGGTGACATACGACCGGAGCAAATGAAAGAACTTGCATTTGGGAACTGAAGCAGAAAAACTTGCGGATTTGAGTTTAATCAGAGGAAATAAGTGATTTAGGCAGCTTGCATTAATTTGAGGAACATGATTATTAAGGATTAGAAACGAGCCCAGATGAAAGCGCATGACATTACGCAAATGATAATCCACATGCGAAAGATGTTCTACTAGTTAGTACTTGGCAAGTATTAAACTTCAGAACAGAAAAGCACAAATCAGCAAAAATGAACAATGTCCCAAATTATGGTCTGCTGAGGTGAAGAGGGATGTTTGTTTTTCTGATGAATGATGAAACGAGAAAGAAACAAAAAAACAGACTTCACTTCTGCAGAAGTAAAGCTTTACAAAGGTTTGAAATCAGGTTGTGATCTGGATTAAGTCAAAATCAAGCAAATTAAAACAGTCAGTCAAAATAAAAGGTCACTTGAACTTTTAAAACTATAACATTTATTGCTTCTCCTGAACACTGTATTGAAAACACACGCATTCAGTACACGGAAAAATTACACATGGATGCACAAAGGTCAGAAAACGTTTCTCTACAAAACACTACAGAAATTTAAAAATTCTAAATATCAAAAACATACAGCTGCAAAACAGCCGTCGCAAGCTGCACAACCTGCGACAAATAACCGCAATTCAGCTCGTAAAGCAGTCATTAACCAAACAGCTTTCAAAACGAAGAGACTGAAATGCTAGTATAAATTAAACGTAAATCACAAAATCAAACATGTTTGCATCTTTCAGGAGGTAAATGACGTAAAACAAGACATGGAAGGTGAAGTAAAACAAACAAAAAAAACTTTAGATCATTCAACATCGTTTGTCAGTTACACAGAAACAAACATCTACAACGAAATAAATGTTTAAAAGTGAAACACAGCTACAGCGTCAAACGTGTTGTAGGACAAAATAAGCTATGGCTTGTTTTGGTTTTGGAACGCAATTTCTGAGCAAAACATCATGAGGAGAGAAACCCATATAATAAAATGACTTCTACAAACTGACAACCTAAAGCTTAAAACCGGACTGGATTAAAACTAAAGTTTTAACAGTTTAGTGATGTCAGTTATCCAGACACCTTCGGTCAAACAGATGTTTGTGAAAGCTACAACCCTCGAAACATTGACAGGCAGAAACTCAAGACAGGAGGATAAACGAGAGGAAAAACTGTGTACAAAAGTTACCGAATCCGTTTAAAACCTTCACTTCAGAAATAAAATCGTATGTACATCTGAATAGTGTCCGTTTGGGAAAGCTAATGTTCACCAGAAGACGCATGGTGGTGGATTCTGTGTTGCTTCTGATAGCCTTCAAGGCCACTTGTGTGTGTGAATCTCCACAGCAGCCTGCAGGCTTCAGTCTTGTTCCATGGGCTCCTCTGCACTTTCTGAGTCCTGGGCCCCTGACCCGGAGTCGCCCTCTGTGGGTGAGTCTGCGCTACTGCTGCTGGACGTGGGCCTGGAGGCATTTTCATCAGTGCTACTGCTGCTGACCTCCTCGTTTGGCTCCTCCCCTTCCCTCGCCTCAGGGCTAGAGGCCACGCCTGCCGGGGCTCTCTGCTCTGATTGGTCCATGTCACTGGGCTCCTGCACAGACGAGTCTGAGCCGCAGGGAACTTCCCTCTCAGCAAACGGCTCTCGGGAATCGGCGGTCAGACACTCGGACTGTGTGCTGGAAGGCTCTGCGATACAAAACCAAAGTGTTTTTATTAAAATTTGTAGAAAAACTATTGGACAATTTAGGCCAATAATTGTCCAACAAATAAATGAATCGCTTAAAGTAACGTTACCTTGGTCTTCACAACCTGCATCAGGAAGTTTACCCTCCTCTTCCTCGTTCGTCTCCTGCGACATGGACGTGGGCGAGTCGGCGTCCTCCGTTTTATCTGAGGAACTCTCGGTTGGTGTAGATCTGTGCGCCTCCACCCGCTCGTCTGCGTCTCCTATGTCCTCCTCTTCATCCTGGTTGAACTTGAGTCTCTTGACTTCATGTTCCTCAGCTTCCATTCCCTCTTCCTCATCTTCATCATCTAAGTGTTTGTTCTTCACCGAGCTACCAAGAGGAACACCGATGCCTGAAGATGATGCTTCACTGTGAAGCAAAGACACACAAACGTTTGGACAACTGAGGAATAACAAGTGAGGAATTTAATATTTAAATTATTTATATAAGTGCATAATAAAACTGTTAACAGCCTACAATTAAAAAGATAGTAAACAGCAATTGGCATTTTCAAAACATCATCTTTGATCAGCTGAGCTTCAAACTCCACCCACCTGTCTGTTTTGCTGGGTCCCTGTGCTGTGATTGGCTCTTTGTGTTCTGTGCTGTCTGGCAGGCCGTTTGTGGCCAGTGAACTGGAGTGTTTCTGTCTGTTTAATGGTCTGGGTGTTCCTGGGCCATTTACTTTCCTGTAACACAAAAGGAAATAAACCTGTGTCCGTTTTCAAACGAGCTCTGCAAGCGTTTTATCCTCACCTCTCTGTGAAAGCAGATGTGTTTCCTGACAACATAACCCCATTCATTCTGTTCACACCACTGCAGCCGTTTTTCCTACAACAAAAGCATCCGATTTATTTACAGTAACGACAATTATTATACAGAATACAGCAGGAGTAAATCTCTAACACTGAGGAACAAACTACTTACTCAGATGCTGGATAGATGCAGCTGACTACCATCACATTCTGACAGAAACAAAGTGTGTTACACAGGTCATGGTGAATTATTACTTTCAGGCAAATAAAATGCATTCATTAGAGGTTTCTCAAAAGCAAATATTAGTGGCTGTCAAAGAAAAGTCTAATTTTTAGTCTCTTTACAGCAAACGCATATTTGCAAACATATAACGAGCAGTGAAATGCCATCCAGACTTAAGATGAATGACGCGTCCCACACTGACCTTCTCCACACCTCTAAGGAACTTCTCAGTTCCTGTGTAGTTCCTCTTGGGTTCTGTGAGGAGTTCACACAGGCGCTGGATGGTAAACGGGATTCTGTACAGAAACAACGTTTGAAGAAGCTCATAATGCATCTCAGGACAAACGGTACAAAACCGAGCTTAATTTAAAGCTGTAATCTGTAACATTTGAGAATGTTAGGACAGATCAGTGTTTAGAACGATTTCCCCCAAAAAATGTCAGCTTGGATTCAACATAAATTACATCAAGAAACCTGCAGTTTTATGTTTTAAACAAAGATGGCAGTAGAGAGGCAAAAGTTATGGTTGCAGCCTTAAACACACAATACAAAACGTTCTCTGTCTGTGGTTTGTTATATTCAATCTCCAGAAGGTGGCACACTCGCTCCGGGGTAATACTCGCTAACTATGTCCAAGTTTAAAGCAATGTGGAAAAAATGCCCACATTATTTTTAACTAGGGCCGTGTCTCATACCAAAGACAGCTGTCTTTCTGTCTCACTGCCCAATCATTCAATGACATCACTGCCAGTATTAAGATAACTCATAATAAACTGGATTCAGACCGGCTGCAACAGAACCACAGTCAAGTTCAACCATCTAAAATAAAATGATACCAGCTAATATTAAGTGAATATTTAGCTTATTTTTCTCTATAGAAATTCAAAATTTTTTATTTTAGTTCATGCATAAAATACTTTTAGATCTTCTTTGCAAATATTGCCGTTTCATGAAACTTAAAGAACTTTCTAGACAATTAAACCCAGTAAATAAACATCATGGCTGAAAAACAGTGTGATATAATCTTTATTTTAAAGAGCAGGACTCAGTTACCAGCCACACAAACATGAGAACAACACAAGCAGTACTTGCCCATTGTATCCACTGACGATCTTAAGAATTCTCTCCTTCATTTCTGCAAACGGAACCGACTCTATGTTGGGGTTTGCTGCTCCTCTCTGCTCTGGGGCAGACGCTCTAAAATCCTCCATCACTTTCTCCAGTTTGAAGAGGAAGTAGTTTTTAAACTGAGACCACGACACCCTGGACAGAAAACAACGTAATGAGTTCAAGTTATTAACAATCATTAATGTTTAATCTCTAAATGTGCACAAGTCTATGCAGGTGTTACAATGACTGGATGTGACTGCAGGTTCAATGCATCTGAACAAAAACTCTGTGGTGCTTAAACCACAGAAGGGGTCGTGCAAAGGTTAGTGAGGTCTTTGCCTCAACTAAATTATTGACAGAGGTTTTGAGGTTAGCCAGGTGTTTGCCTCAACTAAATTATTGACAGGTCTTTCGAGGCAAAGTCTGTACTCACAGTGTCTCTCCAGTCTTCGCAATATGGCACAAAAACTGGTCCAAAACCGGACACACATCTTGTTTGCCTTTCTTGTCAAAATCTGCAGGATAATGAAACAGAATACAGTTACTGCAAGTTCTAAATCTGAGAATACTTTCACTAAATCTAAATCTATGCCCCATGCATACTTAGGAAATGTTAGATATAGCACAACTTGCATTTGTTTGTCTGCTTTTAAACGCCAAACTAGTTTCTATGTCTAACTTCATGGCAAGATGCATTTAGAAAACTTACAACTCAAAAACTATTTAGTTTACCTTTATTAAAAACCTTTGTGTTCCTTTCAACTGCAATGAAGGTAAATATCTAGTGCTGGCATTAGATTTGCATTGTAATAAAAGAAAAATGCAGGTTTCTAAACAAACACAGTTAAACTACAATGAAATGAATCTTGTTTCTCTAACTCCCAAAACCTTCCCAGACATGTTACTTGCGCAAATACACAGTTCGTCGTATTTCTTAAGTTTTGTGGGGGAAAGACGCTTTGCTCTGTCAGTACAACCTTCATAAATAACAGCGTCGTGTATTTATGACAGTATTGATACTAATCTCAATAAAACATCTACAACAACCACACAAACACATCCACCGGCTTTTTCTCGTGTTACACAGTTTATTTAATCACTTTTGCCAACAGACAGACAAAAACAAAGGTTTTAAATGTGCTGAACTCTAAACCCACAGCAGACTTCGGGGAAACAGGAAAAGCCATTTAGCCACAGGTCATGCTAACACGCGCTAACTCCCGTTGTCCGGGTCACGCAGTCACACAAACGCTCTCTGAACACACGGGATCCGGCTCAACACACACAGGACATCACCTTTAAGGGCTTCCAGAACCGTGTCTATGTCCATGTCTCTGCTGAGGTCTCCGTGTCCGGCAGGAAAGCGGGAGCTGGACGGCCGCTACTGAGAACAAGAGGAAAGACGAAACATTTCAATATGGCGACGGCCGTGGCGTCACTTCCGGCGGCCGCTTCACTAGCGCGCAGAGCGTCGCTGTGCTAGATTTTGACTCCCTGTCAGATTATAACTTAATAATCATCTATTATTATTTTATATATAAGGAATCATCCAAATTATGTATTGTTTATTCATTATTATTTATGTAATCAATCCAAACAACGACCCCAAATGAATCCTGACTTTAATCGTGGAGGGGAGTCATAATTTGGCAATAGTCATTATTTTGGGAAAACTTTATATAGTGAGGCCTTACGAATAACTTCATTTGTTTAACATTTGTTGAATTATGACTATGTTTATATATATATATATATGGGTGTGTGTTAAAATATCATTGCATGTATACAATGCATCAATTATGAAATAATAAACTATTAAATGTTTATAATTGAGAAGTATCTGTTACCTTTTTTAAAAAACCTGTATATGCAATATTCTCTTATATATATAGCTATTTAAATAAATGTCCACATGTATAAATTACCTCAGTGTAGGACTATTGCAAAATGGATGATAAAAGGGGCAAAACAATTAAATGCTTTTTCATTTATTACGTTTCAGACGTAACTGTATAAAAAGGACAATAATACGAGACATTCAGAAAGACAAAAGCATCGGATACAATGGCTATCGCTGGTGCATCTATACACAGACAGCATGAGATGTAAAATACAATCTCCTTGGCCTTCCAGTTAAAATAATCTGATCTCAGAACAGAGGAAGCTGGGAAGTGGTTACACACATAAAGATTAAGCGCATCAACATCATCATACTTCAGAATACTTACATCACACACTGTATGAGGTTCACACAGAGACACATGAAATGAAAATTCTGGAATCTGGGTAAAAAAATATTTCTCAATAAGTAGCAGACAGGGGCAAACTGATCTCGCTGGGAGTTTTTTCTGTTAAATGAATCTATTAAATAATACTTTCATAAATTCATTTTCTATTCCAATACAAAGTGCGTTGAACTGTAAACTACGCATTTACAAAAGTGTTGTTTGACAATATAATACTGACATGATGTAAAACAATACTAATCGTGACATTATGACCACATGGCTACACTTAAGTGTGGGAGATTGCATATTTTAAACAACATTTCTATTTCTATATTTCTAACAAACTTTAGCCTCATTACTTTAGCATCATTTTGGCCGGTGAAGTTCAAACTTCTCACAGAGCAAAACAAAATTATCATGTCATAAATGTCTTTGTGTTCTTTAAATTTGACCAGAGTGAATACTGCTAAAAATACATTTTGACACTCACACCTGTAATAACACTATGTACATTAAACAAAATCATACCAACTTCAGCGACACCTGCAAATACAATTTAAAATAAAGAGAAACAGATTTATTTTAAGATTTTAGGGGCCCTCACATTTTCAACATCAAGTTTAGTATGTCCTTTAGAATAAGATTGTATTGTTAATATAGCAGAATTTAATTGGTTCTCATCACAGTAAATCATCTTTGTGAACATTCAGTATTAGGGCTTTATAAAGAGGCTTTATAAACTCAACAAACCACTTTTAACCAGTTCTATAAGTTGACAAGTTAGTTCTCTTTGGTTGTTTGTGAGTCTACATTCATTTTGCGGCTGCATTCATTTTCATGCTAATAAGCAAACAGCACAAACAAACTGGTATCGCCAGTTCACATACAAGAATTAGATGCTAATAATCTTTACTGGGACACAAACTGTCCAGTTTTAAACTGCAGGACATAATGAACCAGATGAGAAAAATCTGGGTACAGTTTTAAATTACGTCAACAGCTTTTAACTCACAAAAAGAGCCCAAAGAGTCTGTGATATTATTTCAGGATATTTTACATGATCTTTCAGAGCATTCTGTTGGATGGTTGTCATACACACTTGGCTATTTCTCTGTATCAGAGTTTTTCCGACAATCATTTTTCCTTAACGTTGACCTGTAGGCACTCCGATATTTTCCAGCATCCATCCTTTGAGCCATTCCTAAGAGACTCTCAGGAGTCAAAGTGCTGCTCCACGTTGACCATGTTTTAAATGCATTCCAGTACAGATTCTTCTGGCTCACGGACGGCAGACTGAGGCTGGTGGATCACATGTGGCCATCGGCTCTACATGTCTCACATCAAATATCCGCTCTGATCTAAAGAGCAAGTTTAGACTTTCTGTTCGGTGTTTAGAGCACTCCAGACCGGTTACTCGTGTGGCTTTGGTACGCGGCGGACCACCTTTTGTTCGTAAGCGGCCCTCATGGTCTTCTCTACCTGCTTGAGGAAAACCTGTGGGATTCTTCCACAGAGGGTGTTGACTGTGTCCAGAAACTTGGTCTGAAGAGGGTAAAAGAGAGACTGGAACAAGTTTTCCTCAAATGGATACTGAAACAGAAAATAAACACATTAAACTGTTTTGCTTAAAAAATCTAAACAAAACTTAGACCCCAAAAATCAGTTTCAACTGTTGAGTTAGTTGTTCAGTTTAACTGTCACCTCCATAAACTTAAAGTTGATAGAGTTGAGCTTCTTCCTACAGTAGTTTCTTTGTATAATTTAAACGTGTTCATGTTAAGAAAAGCATTTCTGTATTTCAACCAGAGATGGCGACAGAGAGGCAGCTACAGCTTAAACTGTGTTCCAGTGACTGTTCTGACATAACTGGCACAAGATCCACGTTTTCTGAGTTAATTCAGCCCAGCAGATGGGGCCTCGTGATTTCACTGGACAAAAGGTTTCCTCCTGAGGAGAATGTTTCCTGGTATTAGCCTTCAAGGAGATCCTGAAGGAGACTGCATTGTGAATGCACAATGCGTGTTGTCTGTTTATTACAACAGTCTACAAAACCCTCAGTTTTGCTTTGTTAGCACAGCACAATGTACAAGTGCTTTTACAATTGAGTTTTTTTTTTCCTGAGCCAAAAGGAGCTAGATAGATAGATAGCTATGGATA
>JBAJNP010006868.1:0-17606 GCA_036877545.1 Yasuhikotakia modesta | reverse complement strand
CTGTGCAGGTGTTCCTCTCGTTCTTATTAGCATGCACATCTACATGATTATTAGCAAGCTATCCTCACATCTATGTTCATCCATTACAATGTAAATTACAACTTTCTCTCTCTCTCTCTCTCTCTCTCTCTCTCTCTCTCTCTCTCTGTCTCTCTCTCTGTCTCTCTCTCTCTCTGTCTCTCTCACTCACACACACACACACACACTCTGATCTCTCCAGTATCTCTCATTTCACATGTTTGCTTATGGGTTATAAAATCATATGGTACCACTTACTGGACCTGTACAGATTACGCATCAGTTTGCCAGCACATTTACTGACATTATTTGACATTATATGTATTTGTGTACAGTGAAATCACAATGGCCATTTATTAAGTGCTTTACACATTTGTGTTTTATGTTAGATCATATATAAAACCTCATTGGCACGTTCAGTGGTATTTCAGTGGTATGATCTGTGACCACCAGATGTCGGCAGTGTAAAGAACACGTCGCACCTTCAACTCTCAACTTTTCTTAAATTCACATTTAAAACCCAAACTTTAGTTGTTTCTTTCTCCTGTTCAGTTAAAATGGGTTATAATGCGATTTTAGACACTTGTGATTATAGACACTTTTCAAAGTGTCTGTTTGGTTATTCCATTGATATTAAATGAGGTACATGTAGAAGTCAGCAATACACATATACCAGAGTAATCTACTGTATATACAATGTATCTATTGTCTCTCTGTCGCCATCTCTCGCCAAAGAAACAAAATTGCAAGTTGTTTATGCACTTTGTTTTTTGAAGTCAAATGAAGCCAAACAGACTGATTTCTGGGAAAAATGTGACCTGACAGCTTACATTTAAGTCATTATTAGAAGCGTCAACATTACAATCAGGGATGGGTAAGGCGGTCGGTTTCAGCAATGATCTGTTATGTACTTGCTCTAACTTATTTTTGTTATTTTTTTAGCAAGAACAGTAAGAGATTGTAGATTTAAAGGGCAGATAGGACCAGGGTTCTCAAGGTACTCAGAAATCTTAGCTTTTAATATTGGTGGTCTGTGTGTTTGTCCTTATTTGTCCTTATAATCGTACAAACAGACACGCTGCTACGTTTGCAGAAATCTTAATTCAAAATTATAATAACCTTGATACATTTGCAATTGGAATAAGGATTTAAATTGTGTTGTTCAGTTCATTATATTTTGCCCCAATACAAAAAACTTTTTTAATTGTAAAACTTTTTTTGAAAAAAGAGTAGTTTAGCAACCACTACCATTGAAAATAATCTCTCGACAAACTATGTGCTGTGTGTATATCTGTGAGGAATTGTGTGTCTTGTGGACGGCTGACTCATTAAGCACTAAATGAAAGTGATGAGATGTGATTTTAAACCGCATCTGGAACAAATGACCCAGGCGTTTTTCCTTCAGTCTGGCCAATTTCAGAGCCCTGTACCAAACTCACCCCCCCACTCACATACACACACACACACACACACACACACACCGACAGAATCACACACAGGTTTAGATCTGATATTTGTTTTGTCAGGCTTGTGTATGCAGTGGCTCTGATATGAATGTGATTCTACGCTCGATGCTGGGACAGATTGTAAAGTGTGATTTTATTAAATCCTTCATTAGGATTCATCAGTGTGATTGGATCAGAAAAAGGTCACTGTGAATATTCGGCCCACTCGCAGCCACACATCCCACCCCCCTCGTCTGCCTTCTTTCTCTCATTTCTCTCTCATTTGCTTTAGTTGTGGGGGGGTCGGCCGTCGTCACCGAAACAAATTTGCTGTGAAAATGGGGAAAAATGAGCATTATGGGCTACCGGAGGAATACAAGGTGAAAGTGACATTATCTTCTCCATCTGCACCCCTCCTCCTCTCCCCTCGTTTTCGTCGTGCGGGACGACGGTGCCACAAATCATTTGTACGCTCGCATTTGGGTCCGCAAGCGGCGATGGTGCTTAATGTTCACAGAGCAGATGACTTTTGGGGGGAAGGGTGGGGAGGGGTTCAGTTTTCTGGCACATGAAAACATCATTTGGAGTTGGACCTGAATTTGAGAGGGAAATTGCTCGCGCCATATGTCATCTTTTGCTGAGGGCTTTTTTTCCTCATCGGGTCCATGTTATGTATGCGTCTGCGCGTGAGGCAGTTTGCTGGGTGTTAATTGTTGTTATTGAAGTGTAAATGTGTGCTCTTATGGGAAATGCTGTTTATCTACTGTATATCTTTAGACCTTCTGCAGTTAGTGTACAACAGCATATAGTGTTTCTGTTCCCTTGAGTATACTTCATTATCAACAAACTAGAAGTGTGCAAGTCCTATTACTCGGGGTCTATATTAACTTCTCAACACCATTAAACTATAACAGTCATTCTAAAGCAGTTTGACGAACGCAGAATGTGTTGCTTTAGAACAACGCAATGTGGAATATTGATTTGGTTGAAATGAAAAATTAATGGAAAATTGGTTTTAATTAATTTTTAATTCATTCATCTTTTAAGCGCTATTTTTAAAAATTGTAATTAGTTTTTTTAATGATTTAACAAATAACAGATGACTTGCTAAGCTTTCCGAGGCTGAAATTCTTGCTATAAGGTTCCCTTTATTGTAAAGTTCACTTTTTGTCTTAAAAGAATAGCTAAGGTGCCCCCCTCCCATTCAGGGTATAATCCCTGACAAGTGTGAAAGTCTGCTCTTTTGATTTCCCAGAAGCCCCCTCTTCCTCACCCCCATGTGCATACAGTATGTTCATAGATGCGATTCTTCCGCAACACTGGTTATATTTACCATTTGTGTCTGAAGTGATCACCCAATCGCTGCGTGTGACATCACAGATAGGGATTATCACACACTCTGTCATTTTCGTATACTGTGATACACACCAGGCTGCTCATACACAATTCATTTGTTACAGTCACATGCACCGCATGTACGCACTGAAACATACATACATAGAATCACTTGTGCAGTCTATTCACACACACACTCACACACTCTGGCCTTGTCCTGAATAGCATGTACTGTACACACACACACACACACACACACACACACACACACACTTACACATAAAGTGGGAAGTAATAATCTTTGCCTAAAGCAGATGCCTGCACTCTCTGTGGTCGTTTCAAAGGGACCTTTTTCATCTCTGTGAGATTCAAATGCATCTTTATTGCCAAATGGGACGGCGGTTATTAAAAACATGTTTGTGCGAAAGGGGCGTATGTACACAGGCATGCATATGTATGTGCCATGCTAATGCTTTACATGCTCTGTCTGTCATTGATGACTTTTGTATTACAAATATGTACGTGCATGTAAGTGCATTGTGGGAAGCAACCAAGGTACTTCCAAGGTTTGAAAGTAAAGTGTAAAGGCAACAAGAAAGTGTTTTGAACATTTGAATATAGGATATTAAAGTTAATATAAAGATTTTATATTAATTTAGATAATTGGACATTTCAAACCAGAGTGCACCGCCACAGATGGGCGTTTGATGTAAGTGAAACTAGAGGAAGCAGTTTGTTTTGTTAAAGATTTTAAAATCAAACACTTCATTGTTATAATGTGCCTGGTTGCATTGTTTATAAAAAGACCAAACCATGTGTGTTAAGGAAGCAAATAGGTTAAATTTTTATTTTATCTTGACTTTAAGTAGTGTTTTATTAAAACAGTGGGTGAAACGCCTAGTTTTACTTTGTACAACTTGTAGAGGAACTTTGCATGAAAACTTTTATTAAAAACCAATTTGGCAAAGCCCAGATATGACTGTAAACCATTTTGCCTCTCGCTTTCAGCAAGTGAGAAATGAATATAAAAACTGCTGATGGTCCATGTTTCACAAGTTCCACTTCGTTCCACAACGTAATCTAAAAATTTAAATTCCCCAATATATAAAAAACATTTATTGTAATGAATTCAAGAAACTCCCCAAAAAATCGTTGCTGTTATAAAATTGCTTGTTTACATTATAACCAGCTTCTCATCATTTCTACAGTGTGAAATGTCTTTGTAATCTGGGTGTCTCTGTCTTTCCTGTTGTATGAAGGACTCTGCAGCTGTACAGATTGATCGTTGAGTGTTTAAGGTTTAAAAAATAAATTCACCGCTGAAAAGGGTGAAAGACGTGTACGATTTTGTTTCCTGCATCTTTGGAAGCGAATAATAGATGACTGAACAGGATGGGTGACTTAGAATAGAAAAATGGTTCGATTTTGCATACTAGCCACCTAGCATCTCCTCTACTTTTCATTTTTTCCCTCTCCCATTTCATTCATTTTCCATCCGTTGGTTTTGATAAAAACATCAGGCATGTGAGAGGAAAAAAGCAATTTTTCCCCAAAGCAACGTTGAGAAAAGAAAATACAAATAAATAACAGTGGTCCCTCAGCCCTCACGCAGTGACCTGCACTTTAACAGCCGTTGAATAAATAAGCAAGTCAAGTTGACCACGTCAAAACAACCACATTGTTAAACCTGTTGTTTTCAAAGTGGCTCTTTCAGAAGCTCATTCGTGACATTTCGGCCCTGGCTCCCGGTCGAGGCCAGATTGTCCCCAGCCGAGGGGTCCGGTGCTAAGATTATCTTTCTGTAATTACCTCACAAAGATGAAAGGAAAGCGCATGCTGTTTTGCCTGCCTGATGATATGTACATGCAGACCTGTGTGTGGGGGAGGATTGTATGTATGTGTAAATTTTCCTCTGCCAAAGTACGCTAGGAAGAGTATGCTAAAAGCTCCTGGGAGCGTCATGACGATCAGGAAGTACACTAACAAGCCATTTAAGAGCTCAAAGTAGTGTTTCACTCCCCAACACGCGTGTGTCATGTGACTGTAACATGGGCCATTATGTTACTAGTATGCGTTATGTAGCTATGCAGTATGTTGCAGGTGGAGCGTACACACACTCACAGAGTATTTTGTGTAGTTTCAAATGGGTTCTTGAAAGTAAATAAGTTTTATTTTACATTTCATACAGCAGCCATAATTAAATTGCACTTACTGTATGTACCTGTTTCCTTTAGCTGAAGAATGTTTTTTGCTGTATAGTTTCTGATTATACATATAGGAGAGGGTATGCAATTTTTCACAGCGTGAAGGACACAGAATTATTCTGTTTCTCATATGATGGATTCTCATGCTATTGAGTATGTGAAATGGAGTCTTCCAGGGTCTAAGAGTTTGATGGAGGCTGTAAAATCTACAGCATTTATAGCTGAATGTAGTTACTCCTCAAGGAAAGGTTTTCTCTGCAACAGCTGTCTTGGTTGTGTGTGTGTGTGTGTGTGTGAGTACAGGAACATGCGTTAGAAGGTACACCTGCTCTGGAATGAAACAAATGTCCCATGTCTGCAATTTACATGCAAATCAAAACACGCTCACGTTCCCCAGCAGCAATGCATTCTGGGATTGTCAGTGGCTTACATATAGGTCAAAATAAAGTTACTGTGATTCTGTGTCATGTTAAAATTAGGGCTGTCGTTTGATAAAATATTCAATTGCGAATAATCATATAATTTGGTTTTGGTGAGCACGATTATGCATTCCTTTTAAAGGAAAGAAAAATAAATTATATGAGAGTCACTCTTTCATTTTGAGTCACTTTGACCTAGAAACACATTTTGAGTTTTATGCTCTAAAGCAAAAGTGTCTTTCAGGCAACATCTGAAGGATTATATTATATCTCAGCAGCAATGTTAATATAATATCACTAGAAAGCTGAGATGTTCTGTTTTACAGTATTACATAAACCTTAAAATACGTTTTTATGGCAAAGTGACTCAGAATGATTTAGCAGGTCATGTGTCACGTGAGATGAGTTTGATTGGGTAGCGATCGGTGTTGCTAAAATTCACAGGACCCGGGAGAATGGGATGGGGGGGGTCCAGATATACCACAGATGACCTTAATGGGCCCCCACTCATCATGAGGCCTAGTACAACGTTTCAAATTGTACCATTTTCCTATATAACCTTTATTGCCATATTTATAAAGCTGTTTAACCGGCGTAGGCCTGGGGTAATGATTTGATGGTTTTGTGCCCCCCCGGCTGAGAATTATAGAATATCATTGAAGAAAAAAAGTCATTTTTCATCTTTGTTGTGAGGCGATATTCGTTCCTCCCACAGTTCCACATCACTGCCTCTGATTGAACAGAAGAGAAGAATACTGTCAAACTACCACAGATCTCTCGCTCTTTATTTCCATTTTTCTTTTACTCTCTCGCTTTAATATAGTATCTCTCATCCTCGCACGCCCTCTCATTGCGCTTCTTGTCGATTTCCCCAGTGTGCTCTTAAACTGCTAGTGTAATTTAAATACGGAGCTCTGTGTTAGCGGGAGGCACTTTGCTTCCATGATGGGGGAGAGGACGGCGGAACAATAAGCAGGAATGAGACGGGGAGGGCGGAATGGGAATTGGCTTACATTATCACACGGCATCTAAAACCAGAGTGCAGAGGGCTTCAAACACAATGCTTGCTAACAGCCCTCCCCTAAAATGCTAAACAGACCTATATAAACAGCACGGCGCGAGCAATTTACGTCCCGTTTTGTTTCGTTTCAGAGGGTTTTTTTCCTTAGTTTCAGACTGTGATGGAAAAGCGCAACTTTATTGCAGAGTGAAAAAAGAGATTCAACATCGAAATGCACAGAGCATGAGAGACGGAGAGACGCAGGGATTGGCTGAGAGATGAGCGGTGTACGGCTCTCATGGGCCCTCAGTGGCCCCTGTATGTGTGCTGTGCGAGGCCAAAACCCTTTTTTTTTTTACAAAGTGCTGTGCTGGAAAGATAAGTGAAGTTCTGTGCCAAAGAGTCAGTGGTTCCTTCCACAGCCGTGTATTGTTTGAATAGTCAGGACAGTAACATGTTAGTTTTTGAGAGGTAGCTGTGTTTGCTCTGTGTTACTCATTTAAACAAAGTACCATTTTTGTGTCATTTAAGGGGGGCATTAAAACATGAAGTTGTGTTGTCTAGCTTTTTTAAGCCTGTAATGTCACAATTTTGCCATTTAAAGTGAATTAATATCAACTCATTTAATCACAACTCATTATAATGTTTAACAGTAGCAACTGATCTGAACATGTCAACCCTGTTACCATGATTTCATATCTACTTTAATAACAAGACCTGTGATGTCAATGCTGTTACTGTCAACCCTAGCGCCTGTCTAAAGGGATGTGTTATACATGTTAGACTTTAGTTTAATACAAACATGTAAAACTGACCCTTTTACAAACATGTAAAATTGTCTTCCTCTTCCTCATCCCTCAGTCCATGTCAATCTCTCCTGCTGGGTCTCTGTGTGGTCTTGTTCCCCTCCCCCTGTTCCTTTGTGGTTTGTATGGCATTATGACTAAGAGTCACTTTGAGATGCTGACCTGCTCTGTATTGATCAGGGTTGATATGACTGTATCTCTTTCCCAGTAGCGCTCAACTGAACCCCATCAATAAACAGATTCTCAACACGATGAAGACAGCCACAGTTAAAAAGGCGTCATGATTTCCTCACTGCTGCTTGCCTGGACCTTATTGTGTTCTTGAGATTAGTTTGGTTCGCTTCAGTAGAGTTTCTCATGCCCCTCATAATTATTGATCTGGGTACATATTCTCTTTCTCTCAAGCTTCCGGCTTGTTCCGTCATTCTGGAGGTTCATGGAAGTCTATATGTCCCTCCTGTCTTAGTGATGCTAATATTTCCTCTGAACGATCCGAAGCTTGGATTCACAGTGAGGAACACATATAGTGTTACTCAGCACTGTGCTTCACTTTCAACCTCCTAACCTCTGTTATACCCTCTGTTTACTTAAAAGGAATGTTTTGTGTTGTTGAAACCAGCCCCGTTATGATCTGATGGTGAATTATTATTAGTTGTTGAGGGTGAATTATATTGCAGTTGCACTAATAGCCTTCCGGATACAACGAAAGGGCAAATGCATTAGACAGTATTTGAGCTTGTGTGTCACTGTGTATAGAGTTCTTTTAAATTAAGTCTCTCTTTTTGTCTTTTAATAAAGATCCTTTAAATGAAGTGCTCTATATTTAGTCAAAGTTTTATCACAGAAATAGTCCATTTTACTTTCTGAAAAAGTTTAATTTTAGTTTATGATCATGTGCAAAATGTTTGTCAAACAGTAACAGATCAAACTTTAACCAATCAGATCTCTCTCCTTAACTGTGCAATTGTCCTATTAATCTAAGTGGCATTAGGTGACAAAAGGTTATTAAATTACTATGGCAGTTTTCTAAGGACTGAGGTTTTTTTATTTTAGGAAAGAGAGTCTGAGATCCTGAAAGCCTCTTAGTTGTTTAGGAAGCCTCTGTTTCCGTGTGGAGGGTTTAATAAATAGACTCTCTCAGTGGTTTATTTGCATTCGATCTCTGAACAGGATGTGGCGGGATAAGGTCACTTCCCACACTTTTCAATCTGTGCATGATTACATTTCTCTGGATATGATATAAGGCATATGATCTCCCTGACTCACCATATGGTGGGGAAGTGATCGTTCTTCCTCCCTCCTGATTGGACGAGAGGGAGACTTCTGTAATTAGATCAGATTGGAAGAGAGATGAAGTCTATGTGTGTTTGTGCTCCTAATATGTTTAACTAATAAGAACATTTTGGCTTGTTTAGTTGTTAATAACACTTTTGGAACGCAAATGAGCAATTAAAACAAGTGCTATTCACACATTAACACACGTACCGGTTTGCATTAATGTGAATTACACTGTTTAAAACAGGCAGTTTGTTTTTTCTGTAAGTTTTTATGGAAAGGGATTATAGAGTGAGGAGAGTAAACTGCTGGCTTGTTGTGGTCATGGCTGGTTAGGCAGGATAAGATTTACATAAAACGGATAAGCAGATGATGTTGCTATGTGGTTTTTGCAGGCGTTGTGGGTAATTGTAGTGCGTTGCTACATGGTTTCTAGGGTGTTGCTAGGGGGTTCCTTAGAGGGTTCAGTTACAAGTCTCTACAGTATTTTGAACCCCCTGTTGTTCTTTCATTCAATGTAAGCTTATAAGATTAGTTTAACTGTTTACTGGCAAAAATGTGGTTTATAAGGTGAATAAACCACCAAAGTTTAATACTGAGAAAGTTTAATACATTGGCAGGCTTAATGCCAACATAGTGTATTTATTATACGGGCAGCTTGAGCTACATATTTGAGTTTTGCATGGGCCCAAATTAAATCCCAACATTTTCTAATTTCCTGTGCTAAATGTGATTCCAGGGGCAAATATACAGTATTGATTAAAATATGGTAAATTGGTTTCATTTAGCTAATAGTACTTTTTCATTGAATGAGCCAAAATATTTAATAGAAGACATGCCGAATTTTTGTGGAAATTCTGAGCATCTGTGTAGCTTTCTCTGAAATGGTGTTTTTAATTGTAAAGTCTGACCTATAATTTATGTTTCTCAGTTTATTATAATTCTTTCTGTTTACCTCAGTGTTGTGTGTGAGCTGCATCTCTATGCCTGACCCCCCCCTCACCCCTCTCTGTAACGTATGTCAGGGCTACAGCAGCACTAATTAGGGACTTGTATTGTATTAGTGTTGCAGTGCTGTTCAGCTGACTGGGGTTCAGTTGTGTACAGCAGAACGTCTCTCAGTGCCATAACAGGATTTAGGCCAGTATTTATTTGATCTGTTCATCAAATACACAGCGCTACCCCTGCCTCACCTCTTCTTTCTGACTCGCATAGTCTTTTAAAAATGAGAACTGTGTTCTCAGTACTTGTATTTAAAATGGCATATCACCATTAATCACCTTTATATAGTTTATTGTGCCATGTAAACAAACTCTAATTAAAAGCATTTCTCTCTAGTTTAAAAGCGTTATGGAACGATTTATTGAAACTAAGCTTTAAAAAATGATTTTCATTTAAAATGACAGTCTGATCATAACAGTTGCTGCATTAAGCAATAGCTGTGTTGTTTTAATGCAGATGTAATTCAGTGTTAAAACTTTTTAGATTTCAAATTTTAAAACAATTTGGACACCTTTTTTGAACGTGAACAAGCTAAATTTCTAAAGTGAATGAAATGGGTTAAAACCTGATGAAAAAAGATAACTTTATACAACCCCTAAAAATGTGATTGGGACCAACTTACTGTTTAACAAACTACTGGTTAAGTAATTAGTGTAAATGGTGTAAGATAGAGTTTATTTAGATATCTGTTGCAATAAAAGTGTGAAAAGGTCATTGTGTGTGTGTGTGTGTGTGTGTGTGTGTGTGTGTGTGTTTATTAACATTTATAAGTGCACCCCAGAGGGAACAATAATATCAAAAAGAGAAATGGATTCACAGAAATAGATTTTTTCCTTTTTTTTTCAATAATGGTCCACTCCTCAGATTTGATTGTGTGAAGACAGAGGGGTCTGGCCTTCCTGTCACCACTGAATTTAAACTCTGAGCCTGAGGTAAGATATGTGAGCACACATGTCAGAAGTCACTTCACCCAAGGGGCCGCACTTCTCCAAGCCAAGCTGAGCCCCTTTTGTGACAAAAGAGATGACTTTTGTCTTTACAATGATGCGTTAATTGCGTTCCAGCTTCACCACACACGTATACAAAGAGACAAAAGGATTGTTTGTATCTTTGCCTCGATCTGTTGAGTCGATTTTCTCTTCATCTCATTTCTCATCTCTGCACATTTATATTCCTGTTCTGTGTGTAATACGGGTCTGATCACCACGGCAACTGAACTATGACCTGTCTTCACACACGAGAACATCCTGTCCTTCATATCTCATCATCCAAAGCGTCTCTTTTTCCTTCTTCCTGCAGTATTGATACATTTCCAATATTCTGTTCTTCAGTCTGTAAAAATATCCTTGTATGTAACTGTGTGAGATAATGTGACTTATATTTTCAGATAATATATCTGGAAAAAAATGTTTGTTGCAGTTTCCCCACTGGCAAATTGTTTCATCTTGTGTCAGATTTATAAATAGAAGAACTTAGAATTCAAAATGAACAAGAAAGGCTCAGCCTTGTAATGATATTAGATATTATTATTCTGTTATAATATTGATGGAGCAGGTCAGATTCATTCTAAGATCATTCTTTAAAAACTTGTACCTGAATTTTACCTTAGTTTTTTACCTCAGCAATTTTACCTCAATTTTTTTATTTCAGCAATTTTACCTCATCTTACCTGTAAGTAAATTAATCATGTTTTTATAGATAAATAAGGATGTGTCTTGTTTTAAGGTATCTTCCCTGTTAAGTGTGGGGGAATATTGCGGCCGTGTAAGTGTCTTATCCACCAGAAAAATGGCAATGAGAACATGTTTTTTGATAGGCTGGTGATGGCTGAACGTATATCAATATTGATTTGGTTGCTGAAGAGGTATTTCAGTCCTTCTTCATCACAGATGTAATATAAGTATCTGGACTGAGGCTTTTATAATGTGCGCCGCCAATCGAAGACCTAATATACTATTCAACTTTAATCTTTATGAATTATGAATTTTGCTCTGTGGTCGGAAAACCTGAATTTACATAACCCCACTGACCAACTCATGTTTTTTTTAAAGACCAGCCTTTTTTTTCCTGCTTTTCTTTCTCTTTCGCTTTGACAATCGAAACCGTCGTTATAATATTAAACAAGGTCATTTACATTTTTCAGCTGAATTTAATGATGCTATATTGATCCACGGGTGACACGCTATGCTCATTAACACGGAAGGGGACGGACACACTCACACACACACACACCTATATATATATACACACACAAACACATATGCACACACACACATATACACTCATGGTTTCTCTGATCTGGGCTGTATTTATAATACACTTGTAAAGGTATTTACAGATTCTTAAATTGAAATGAGATGCAATCTGGATTGAGAAATGCACACACACACCTATCATGTCAACCTTTTCAAACCACGACTGACTCTCTCTGCAGCCAGGTAGGCATGTTGTCATGTTGCTGTGCTACCTGAATGTCAATACGCATCCGGAAGACTGATGAACATCTGCGGATGTGGGAGTGCAAGAATTCCCCTTTTCCATGTATCCAATAGCTCAATTCTTAAAGGTATAGTTCACCATAATGTTGATGTAATATTGGCATATGAATGTGTAGGCTGTTATTTACTGTACAAAGACAATAGGAAGTAAATAATACTGCCAAAGTGTAAGGCTGAACTAAAACACCTTTAAAGTGTCTTAAAAGTAGTTTAAATGACTCATACAGCTGCTTTTGGCAAATGTGAAGCCAAAAATAGTCCAAAATAGCTACATTTAAGCAGTTAAATTTTTTCTGCTATGGCTTTTAAATCTGATTTGCAGCGGCTGTATTACAAACAGTCACTTTATATCTTGAATACATGGTGTTAAGCATAAGCATGCATCTCCAGAGGTTTTAATTGACTTTCCACACAACAGAACAGAGAGTTAGGATCGCTGGGGATGCATTGATCCCAGTTATAAGATGTGCTTTTCACAGCTCAGGAGACTCATTGGAGTTAATGAGTCATTGGTCTCATTAGAATAATTTGTTCAACTAATTATGGTTCATGTATCAACTTTTCATAGAATAGAATAGAATAGAATAGAAGAATAGAATCAAAAACAATAACAACAGCATTAAACAATAGAAGATAGACAAGAAGATTAAAAAGGCAAACATAAGTAAGAATAAATAAGGATTTTAAGGAAATACGTATGTACACATAGGAGTACAACTGTTTAATGAATATGGATAACTTGGTAATTGCATAATTTGGTTTTAAATTAAACTGATGGAAAAATGTTTGCACAGATTGAACTCCGTGAGACTGGCATCTTGGCATATTTGAGCACAGTTTGATATTTTGTATAAAACAATGAGATTTCATGTAACATTACTGTGGATTTCATATGTTGTGATGATTTTAAGGTCATAAATAAATGGTTGCGGTAACAGCACTGTTGATGCAGTAGCCAATAAACGTCATATACACCCAATATTGTCTATATTTGTATAGTCTATATCATGGAGTAAACAGTAGTGTTAAGTTCACAAAGCTAATTCCCTAATTCTTTTATATTTCTTCCCTGTGAGTTTCTTTGCCCAAATAACAGTTGTGATTTATATTTGATCTGTTTGTTTGTTTGTTTCTCAAGTCAAATTGTCTCAAAAGATGTAAACAAGATTGGTGTGTTCCAGTCTGTCCCGCACTTCTTATTTTAGTCGTCCTGTGGCTTTCCGAGTTGTTTTGCATCCTGAATTTCAGTCTCATTTTATGCTCTAAATTATCACTTAATGAATTTATGGCTTGGGTTTTGAGAACATTGGTTCCCTAATAAGATTGTTAGTCTGTCGAAAAGCATGCCACACTCATTATGTTTTCCAATGCCGTGATTAAGTTGATTTGCAGGGTAAATCCATCAAAAGGACAGCCGCGTATACAAACCAATACACATAACACACTATAACACGATTACATGATTTAATAAGTTATTAATGTAGTACACAGTGAAAGTCACAAAGGCGAGCAGAAGAAACACTAATGCAGGAGAGTCGATGGGCAGGCAGCCGTGCAGAATGCATTTTATCATTGTGATATTTGCTTAATTCAGTTCATAGGCTTTTGGTAGGTTAATATAAGCAAAATAAGCAAATAATTGAAAAGTGAAATTGTTCAGTGACGCTGCACCCAAACATAAAGTTACTCAAGGATGTGGAAACATGAATCAGTCAACACCGCATCTCCTGTGAACCACAGATTGTTGTTCCAACATTTAATTAATATTTGCTTCAAAACACATAACACATACTGTATACACATATGAGAGAGTATGTATATATATATATATATATATATATATATATATACACACGTGTGTGTGTGTGTGTGTGTGTGTGTGTATATATATGTATATATATTATGTATATACATTTTTTAAAGTCAGTGACATTTCTTTGTTTTTCAAGTTTGTTTTCTATGGAACAAATTATCAAGCCAAGCTTTTGCCCTCATGATTTTGTGTTTGTGATTCAACAATATCATCACATAACAGAGCCGAATACCCAATCTATCTGTCCATAAATAATTCATGCTCCTCATGGAAGAAAAGGGGAAGATTCGATGGATGGCATGTTGTGTGCTGTCACCCATCCAGAAGTTAACTAAACTGACAGCTTAAAAGAATAATGAAAAGAGATGTCATTTTAAGCCAAAATGCTTTTCCTTTAGTCTCTCTCCCTCTCTCGCTTTCTCTCTGTCTGTCTGTCTGTCTTTCTTTTTCTCTATCTCAATATATGTCACAGGAAACAGTCCAAATGACATCTTAATGGTGTCGGTTGCCATTATTGACCGATGCCACCTCCCCTTAGTCTTCGGTCTGTCACAAAAAATGTCACTGGCTTTCATTGTCACTGTTGAATGTAAATAAATAAAGAAACACATGCACATCTGTGGAGCAGCGGGCAGCTCTTTAATGTCACACACATTGATGCTGTATCCACAGCTGTGTGGTGCTCCAATAAATGGTCTTAAAGTGGGCGCAGCAGTTTGTGAGAGAAGCGTTTGCTCAACAGCTGTGTAGCCCTTTTAAATGTTCACAAAACCTTTTAGCGGCCAGAGATCAATGATGAATTTTCAAATCACTTTAAAGAAACAAACATGAGAGGGTGGTAATTTTCCAAATTGCATTTGCTAAAACATTCATTGATGTATATAAAATAGAGCAGATTAGGCTAGTTTTAATTGTTGAATAACTTTTTGCTCTGTACTGGTTATAAGGAGTAATGGTAAAAAAAAAAATTCAGATTTTTCCCAAAATGGGAAAAATCAGGACAGTTCATTGATAAACTTTGACTTTGTGACAACAACACTGGTTTGAGAAGAACACCATAAATACATATCTATATTTATTAAAAGGTATTTATAAATTAATAACAAAAATTCAACATGAGAGAATATCAGTTGTTTTGGCCAACACAAGTTGTTTTGGCCAACACAATCTGTGAGATGTAACTTTATGACCACAAATGACAACAAGCCTCTACAGTGTAACACTGTAATATAGTGGTCAGTTAGTTTTCTTTTTAAATTAAATAATTTAAGACAATTTAATGAATTCAACTTTGATATCCTGTCAAAGGGGGAACATTGAAATAAGTCATTTGAATTGTGATGTAACAGTTCTGTTGCCTCTGATGTGTTTTAAGGGTCCGCTGTGTGTACTAATACATCACAGCATACTCTCAGCAGTCTTTGAGAGCAAGTATATTCAGTTTAGCAATCAGTTTGTGTGTTTGTATAAATGCTATGCTAATATTGTAAAATAGCCAATTGCCATTTAACCAAAGAAATGACTGTACTGTTGTTTAAAGTTCTTCATTTTTAGTAAACAATAGTTTCACTTTTTCACTTCCACTTAAACATGAAGGTCATAATTGTGTGTGAGACGTGTGTGTGTGTGTGTGTGTATGTGTGTGGTGGGAGGGAAGTCTCTCGTTCTCTTCACACACACAATAACACACAAATGAAAGTTAAATCTGTGTGGTGCGCTGTAGCTCTTTTCACCTGTCATCTCCCATTAAAGTGTGCGGCGAATGACCTTGAACCGTCTCCTGTGCATTACGGCCTGGGGAGTGAACATTGTCTGAGCGTTGAGTTAACGTAATGATAAGTCTGTGAAATCAGGCCCTCGCCCTGCACTGGCTTCTATTATACCTCCCCAAATTAATTTGCAAGGTTGATTCTGCTATGCTAATGCTTACGGCGCATGCTAACCTGCCCACTCGCCGCTCTATTTAATGCTGTGACCACAAACCTTCAAGGTTGAAGATTTGCCATAAATTTTACAGCAGTCATGATTCATGTCAGTCAATTAAGAATTGAAAAACATGCTTTTTAACTGAATACCAGGCAGGTCACAAAATAAGACGGCAACAACCATTAACAGGTGGCAAAAAAAATCACCTTATATTGCCAACAAGTAGTCAAATGTTGTGCTAGCGCTAATAGTTTCTGTCTCTAGATTGAGTTCCCAACATGAAGTATTTGATCATTTTCTTACTGGTTGTTTCAATCTCATATGACTTTGTTTTACTTAACACTAAAAGTGACACTTTGAACATAATCCTGACAATGTTTTTCCATTTAATTCCTTAACTTGTGTTAAGCTTTATATCAAAAACAGATCAGGACATAAAATGGGCTTGAATGAGGCCATATGGGTTTGAAACAACAAAAGGGTTAATAATAAAATAACTTTTGGGGTTTATTGTAAAAGTAAAAAGTATTTTAAAAGTAAAGTTGCAAAAGAAGAGAGTTAGGGTGAGGTTTTATTCACTGTTAATGTGAGCTGACAGCTAGTGGCCATTTCCTCTGTGTGCTTTCTCCTTTTTTATACTAATCCAAATAAGTCACCAATCAGCAGTATTAGACTTGTTTAGTGTTACGTGCCTCTCTGACAGGCGACCCAGTCAGCCTAATGATTAATTCTGTGGTTTCAGAGAAATGAGAATGAGATAAAATGAGCAAAGGGAGGGCGGCTGGATGAGAGAAGGGAGGGAACGGTCATATTAAACTCTTATTCATTCCGTATTTTTGGAGTGGCTGGTGGGACGTGATATGGTACTGGGAGTGTAAAGAGTGTGTTAATGTCTGGGGTCGTTTAGTTTGGCGAATGTTTAGCACTGGAAGTTTCTGTAATAAACTTGCTGACCTTGTCTTGCAGAAGCCAGGCATCTGACCGTAGGCATAAAGCGGGGCGCAAATTGTAGCTGCTTATGGCCAAGAACCACCCACACAGTCAGGAAAGGGGGTGTTTGACCAACGCTGTGTAGAAGTTGGATGTGACATTTAGCGACTGGTAATTTAAAATCAAGGCTAGCGCTGTGAACCATTGTGCTCATTATAGTAATTGACAAAGGCTTGAAAGCTTGTACAAAACAAATTAGTGATTTTGTTTCTTGTAGTTTCTCCAATACTTGAAGTTATAAGTATTAAGTGACATATTCAATGCCATGTTGCAGCCAGCCAATCAGATTTGAATTAAACTATTGGAGCCTCATACTTGTGTTTTTATTGTAGGGGAAAGATTTCCTGTCATGAAGTGCTGTTGTAAAGTGTGTAAAGTATCTCTCTAAGCATCTTGTATTTCCCATCATTCCTTCATGAAACCTGTCAGCACAGAATTGTACTATTCTGATCTTCAGCCCCTTCTCCCACTTACACATATAAAAATTGTTTATGCCTCTGACAAGAAAATACTTCTAATCCTGTTGTTTGTTGGGGAGCAAACAATTGGCCGGTTATTATTCAGTGTAGTATTATTCAGTGTAGTTTTCTTTGCGGGGTGTTTGTTGTTGCTATGGCAACTAAGTATAGTGCACAGACACTGGCGACAGCCTCTTTCCCTCACTGTGCCATCAGGGGTACTGAGAGATAGTAAACGTTCAAAGGATTGCACTTACTTGGACAAACTCTAACCTGCCACTCATTGGCAGATAAAGAGTGTTTATTATTCCTGCAATTCAATAGGAGGATGTTTGCTTTGCATACAACAAATTTGTGTGTGTGTGTGTGTGTGTGTGTGTGTGTGTGTGTGTGTGTGTGTGTGTGTGTGTGTGTGTG